>JAXCGZ010003966.1:7500-17500 GCA_037179515.1 Halocaridina rubra
CAGATGCAGGGGATGCGGAACATACCCTTTGAGTGCTTACATATGGCCATTGTTTGTATCCAGCGGTGATATATAGTCTCTCCTACATTTGTATTAGTTACATTAGGCCCTATTTTCCGACCCTAGAATCTACTCCAGGCTATTCTAATTGCAGAATTTGAGTTTGATAGGGAGATCCACCTCTGGGGGATAGGTGTCGTGAAAATAAAAATGGTCATAGGACCGCCTCGAGATTCGTAAAGTGCGGGCGGAAGAGGCCCATGGCAGATATATCGGCACCCTTCTGCTGTCTGGCAGGTCTCCAGAAGCAGGAATCGCAGTTCGTGGTTACAACCCGGACCTATCTCACAGCGCAGAAGTGAAAAAAAAATATTAAATTATATATATATATATATATATATATATATATATATATATATATATATATATATATATATATATATATATATATATATATATATATATATATATTATTTCTTTTTATTTTTTTTTTCAAATAAGCACATTACCATAGGTGAAAATATAAATCATCTTTACCCCGATCGGGACTTGAACCTAGGACATATAATTACTATGCCAAAGCACTACAAACTACACCACAGAAGGTCTAAAAGGGAAACAGACCTTAGCTTTTATCTGCTATACTAGGAATGAACGCATTCTATTTGAATGCCACTATGTTCATATTATAGTTTCCCCCAACCTCAATCGTGGTTTCATTTTCGCATTTAATTCAACTTCCAGTCTCATTCGGGACCAACAATAATCAAATAAGCTCATTGCAATATGTGAAAACATGAATTATATATATATATATATATATATATATATATATATATATATATATATATATATATATATATATATATATATATATATATATTATGTATATATATATATATATATATATATATATATATATATATATATATATATATATATATATATATATATATATATATATATATATATATATATATATATATATATATATATATATATATATATATATATATATATATATATATATATATATATATATATATATATATATATATATATATATATATATATATATATATATATATATATATATATATATATATGTGTGTGTGTGTGTGTGTGTGTGTGTGTGTGTGTGTGTGTGTGTGTGTGTGTGTGTGTGTGTGTGTGTGTGTGTGTGTGTGTGTGTGTGTGTGTGTGTGTGTGTGTGTGTGTGTGTGTGTGTGTGTGTGTGTGTGTGTGTGTGTGTGTGTGTGTGTGTGTGTGTGTGTGTGTGTGTATGTAATTTTGCCAATTTCATATGAGTGCTTCTGTATGGATTTGGACGCACGATGTTGCTATTAGACTATTACCCCTTTTTCTTCAGAAATATTATTAAAGCCTCACTAAGCCTCCTGAGCTGGCAGGTGCTACCATGGCAAAGATACAACTACATTTTCTTATCCAAAAGAGGTTTGGGCTAAGAGATTAGGTGTGAACCATCTTTTGGAGAGTTGAACTGTGGACGGACTATTGGAAAAGGGAGGGTGGATGGATGGGGTAATATTTTACACATAAACTGTGATCTCTTTTACGTCAAGGACTCCCTTTTATAATAAGGGCTAGGAAGGTTCCATCTTGCGAAGGACTTTGGTTAAGGTAAACGCGACCGGGTCTCTGAGTGACTGCCCTCTCTAATCTAATAACGTGGTGGGCTGCAAACCCACAACCTGACATACAGAACAAAAGAGGGTTTTGTTGAAAATCTATATTTCAAGACTGTCTGGTAAGCTTGGTCCCAGAGAGATATTTGCAACAAGTTTCCTTGGGGAAGAGAAGGATCCAAAACGAGAACATCTCTACTGATATCAAAATTGTTTTTGTTTATTCGGATGCCCAACGACGATTCGCTACTGGCCTTCATACGTCTATACTTGTGCTTCATTTATGGCCCTTTTTATTCCTTTGAGGAACTTATTATAAGAACAAACCGTACCTTGAGATGAAAGCAACAGACACCATGAATGTCCCTTTTCTACGTCCTCGCCAAAGCTAAAGCTAAATATATGTTAAAGTGATTAAGTGAATACACGTACTGTAGCATGCTGAAAATCCTTGACCTAAGTATATATAGGATTTCTAAACAGAGAAAAAACACTGATAGCCTGGTGGATGAGCGCCTGCACCCACTCAGGTGGTTCTGAGTTAGATCCTCATTGTGTTTTGTACAGGTTCTCGTCGCCTTGCCCCTCCTGGTCGGTGGCATATGTGATAACTAAGCATTTTTTATGCTTATAACTCTAATTTATCTTCACGAGAGACAAACACGTATATTAATCAGTATTATAAATATAGAAGCATAATCACTATGGGTACGGGGGGGCCGTTGGAAAACTTGTATATCGGGAGGTGACGAGCCTGACAAGTTCGGATTCAATCCCCTAGCGAGACTTTAGGAAAGGCATCCAGCCTTCATCCTCCAGCTCCAACTTATACGTTTCCATCCCCAATGCGATGGAGTACTTATTTTGACTTATTAAAAAAAAAAAAACTGCGTACAGCATCACGGAAATAGTCTACGAGAAAGTCACCTGTAAGAAGTACATTTAAAAAACCGAGCCTTTAAAGGTGCTTAGCTAAATTGCATATATCAACGTATTCAACGGAAATCTGTGGGGACCATGGTAGCCGTGTAAGTAAAATCCTCAACTCGGAAGTTGCCAGAACCGAGATCGAGAACACCATTGGGGTGATGCGAAGGGTTTGTGTCTACTCCAATAATGGGGTCTAAAAATGGAACATAAATTGAGAATCATTATACTTATCGGAAATTTTTAATGATCGTATCGTAATACTAGTCTATTTTAGGCTACGGACGTCAAGGCTAAGTTTCCAAAGGAGATAGATAATTGATTCCAGTTAGTCCTAAGATTATCTTCGTAGCCGGGTTTGTTTAAGCTTATTGTTCTAAATTAAACTTTGAGTATATTGGTATACATACATTTTCTGAACTCAGTATCTCTATACAGCTAAGACTGATGAAAGGATAGTCAAGGAGACATACGTAGGAAACAATAAAGATTAAACAAGAACTATGCAGGGTCAAGCAGCTAACGTCTAGGCCAAATTGATGCTAAGAACAACTGTGCATCAGGCTGAAAGTTGCATGTTACCAGCACGCGTCATACAGCTACTGATGCTTCTTCCAAGAGGCTCCTCTCTACCCAGCACTGTCAAGCACACGCTTCCCCTACAGCATTTCAATCTGCTGCTCAGTTTTCTTTTTTTTCTAGTTTTCTCTACGTCTCACACGTAAACATGAACACCTATTTGATATCATACACACAAACAGAGAAGGTGAAGCATTTATTGGCAGATTTGTGTCTAGCAATGCATATAAATGTTATAGTAAATGTGAATTATGCATTTTTGCAAATATAAAGGGGGGGATGCTCAGACATATGGATTAAGAAAGTTGTAGGCATAATTACATGACTTATGTGAGGCCCAAGTTTGAAAATGCAGCACCTTTTGCAGCCTGCACCTAACGGAAAAAATATAATAACTAACTGGAGAGAGCTTAAAGAAATGTAAGAAGACTAGAGACATAGGAACTTAATGTCAGTTATAAAGAAAGGCTGAGGGTATTAGAAATACCACCAAATGAAGCCAGAAGATAGACATGCAAATGATACTTTGATATGGGGGTGTATACTTCAAGAGGTCATTGTTTGAAGCCTCATATGAATTTTTTTTTTTTTTGCGGGATGTAAGGCGTCACTCATTTAATGTAAAAATATTTAATAATTCGAATTTGCCAAGTAAAGACACTGTAAACGCTAAATGTATTTATAGTATTAAGGAAAAATATGAGAAATGTTCATTAATCAAAAATGATACCGACTTCGAAATGGAGATTTATGATCATAATGTTTCTTCTTCGTGTACAATATTAGATAAATAAGTCAACACACACATATATACAAACACACACTTTACTGTCCATGGTTCACGAGCGTTCTTTGGTCATCCAGTTTTTGTGGATTTCTGCACATGTTCCATTAGCACATAGTGACACAGTGGATGGTTTAACTAAAGCTGCCTGTGGCCTCTGCCTGTCCATTTTGGTTGTACTGCACCGTCTCTCCTACGCTACAAGTCCAAGATCGTCTCAGCCGCCCTCCCTTCTATGATCCATGTGAGTGAGCGTCATAGAGCATATAGTGCATATACTGTGCAACACTACGACTCCTTCCGTTTCCAACGATTAAAGTACCACCGGCGGTGACTGAAGGTTCACAAGCGCAATGTTCTGGGCTATAGACCTTTGTGGCAGGTTGCAGGATTGGAGGACGAGCCCTCATTACACCTCGTTCCCCCTTTATCTCTCACCCAATTCTAATAACTTGCAACACTATTGCATAGTATGCCTCCACGTGAACTGCCTCTTACAGCAATAGGCCAACACCTTTTAGTACATGGATATCTAAATATGGTTTTGACGCATCATTTGCAGTTTGGCGGATATTTGTGTTTTTGAGAATTTTCCACCCTAATGCGTACCTATGACTATACCAGTATACTAAATTACTTGTTTTTGTCAAAGAAGCTTTATTTTCTTATTAATGTTCTTTAATATAAAGTAGTTTTCATTTCTTTTTTATATTTGCAATTGTAAATATCAAATTGTATATATTGTTTATGGTAAGATTATTGCACGTCTTCAGCATCATGTAGGTGCTTGTGTAACACGATCTGCAGAAATTTTTTTTAGCAATTAATTTTTTCTAATTTATGGACCTGATTAACGCTGCAGGGCACAATAGTAAATTTTAATTGAACTTTAAATAGTAAGATATGATATATTGTATAATTTGCATATCGTAAGATGTACGTGATGCCTTTTAGGTTTTTTGTACTCGTACATGCCTGTGCGGTATGTCTTGCAAAGACTTTCTTCTTTTGTTTCAATACTTGTTTCAGTATTTCTTCATTTACTATAATAATTATTATTATTATTATTATTATTATTATTATTATTATTATTATTATTATTATTATTATTATTATTATTATTATTATTATTATTATTATTATTATTATTATTATTATTATGCACTGCATTATTTCATATACAGTGCATTATTTCATATACATAATTCCGTATAGCTCAATTACTTTTATTTTGTTTATTTGTTCATTTGTAACTGTACAATTTGTTTGATCTCATCACATATATTGTCTTCGCGTTATTGAAGCTCTAATAACCAATGTAAATATGGGAGACATATATTAACTTGTATTTCTTACAAGATGATTTTATTCGTACATCTTGTCATCTTTTTAAACAACTTTTCACATATTTATTTGGGGTCGCTGCTTCCCACTAGTCCTTTCAGACTGGATTTAGCGTCTATGTCGATTACAAAAGCGAATCTCTCACTCTCTCTCTAGAAACATTAATTCAAAAAGCTGAATATATATTAAGTAGAGCTAAATTGTACATCCTAAGAAATGGACTCCTATTGAATGAGAAAAAAAAAACAGTGTATCTTTATTGGATCTAGCCAGTACATAACGCAGATAGAAGACGTTAGTATAAATTTTGATGGAAATATAATTAAACCAATGAAAAGTGTAAAAAATCTAGGAGTGTATTTTGATAGATTTATGTCCTTTGAAACCCATATAGATGAAATATATAGAAAGGTTATGGGGACACTTATTCAATTAAACATTAAACAGAGTGAAAGATCCTTTGAAATCGAGACACGTATAATTGTGATGCAATCATTGGCTTTAAGTATTATAAATTATTGTTTTGTGATATGGGGCTCTACGAGTAAAACACAATAAAGTCAAGAAATTACAGAATTTTGCAGCCCGAGTTGCTATTGGTACTGTTCGAATATACGAACATATCTCCCCCTTTTTATCAGAACTTGGATGGTTAAATATAAATGATAAATGTAAATATGATGTCTGTAGTTTGGTTTTTAAGGTTGTAAAAGGCTACCTGCCTGGATGGTTCTATGACTTTGACACAGTAAACTCAGCAACTGGTGTGACTACTGGACAGTCTAATAATTTGGTTGTAAATAGAGCACACACGAATTTGGGGTCGAGAGAAATTGCTACTAGAGGCCCACAATTTTGGAATAGCCTCCCAATCGCTGTTAGAGACTCGCCTTCTGTGTATTCTTTTAAAAGTAATCTGAAGAAATATATTTTAAAAAAAGAATGACATTCTTTTACTGATGCTTAACATATGAAATATTTCATAACTCATACCTTTTATGTAGATACTTTTTAAGATGTATTTTCTATGATGTGTTTTCTCGTAATTTGTATTTTAACTATATTTAAAGGTAGATTTGTGTTGATTTGTATTTTTATCCATAAGAGAGTTGTAATATTCTAACCTTTTAGTATTTTATTTCTGTAACGCTCATTTTATATCTTTTCTTATTATGTATATAAGTATGATTTTAGGATTTGGGATGTGCTTTTATACTTTTTGACTTTTAGATGATGGATTTAGGATTTTATTCTGATATACATAACTGTTTTCTTGTTTGATAAGTAATGTAAGAGACTTATATTCATTCTCTACTTTGTAGATATTGTAATGAGAATAACCAATGTAATTATTGGAAATAAAGTAATTTAATTTAATTTAAGTTAATTTATTTTAACTCTCTCTCTCTCTCTCTCTCTCTCTCTCTCTCTCTCTCTCTCTCTCTCTCTCTCTCTCTCTCTCTCTCTCTCTCTCTCTCTCTCTCTCTCTCTCAGTAAGGAAAATCTGGTTCCTTTTTGATAAATGAAAGAAGCCAATTTTCTGTTATCACTATAAGGATATTCCAGCCAACATGAGACCCCCTTGTCTGAAATTAATATTGGGGGAAATCTGAATACATCTAAGCTGACATGTATATGCTCATTTACTCATACATATACATTTCTTTAAAGAGATGAAACTTTATCTCCAACAGACGAGTTCATTAATGAGCGTAGTAACCTAATTGTAATTACCTAATTGTGCTTACGGGAAGGATCCCCAAGCTCGTAACTTCCCGTCTCTTTAGTCGGCCATTTTGTACTTAGTAGATGCTTATCATACCTGTCCTTAAAACTATGGATCGAGTTAGCATCAACTACCTCCTCGCTTAGCTGAATTCCAATTATCACCTACTCTTACACTGAAAAAAAGTACTTCCTTACATCCCGCAAAGAAGTTATCTTACGAAGCTTCAAACTATGACCTCTAGTTCTAGAGCCAGCCAAATCAAAATATCGATCCCTATCCACTCTGTCATAACCTTGAAGGAATTTAAAGACTCGTCACCATATCCCCTCTCAATCTTCTAGCTTAGAGTGATGGTAAGTCTAAATTCCCTCAGCCTTCTCATCATGACTGAGATTGCGTATTTCTGGCACCAGTTACGTGGCATGTCTTTGAAGTCTTTCAAGCTTACCTGCGTGCTTTTTCAGGTGCGGATTCCAAAAGGGGGCTGCATATTCAAGCTTTAGGCCTCACAGAGGTTACATAAATATTTCTGAACATTTCCTTGTCCATGTGCCTGAAGGCTAACCCTTACATTTGCTAAGAAAGCATATGCTGCCCTTACAATGCCATTTATATGCATTTCTGGAGAAATATCTGCCAGTATGTGCACTCCAAGATCTCTCATAAACTTTGTCTCTTGAAGTTCTGCTCCTGCCAATGAGTAGTCAAGCTTGGGCCTTCTTGCATTTGTGCCCATTCTCATTACCTTACATTTTGTGTTATTGAATTTGATTAGCAACTTTTCTGACCACTCATGCAGACTATTTAAATCTTCCTGAAATTCTCTACCATTGTTCTCGTCTCTGACTTTCTTCACAATCTTTGCATCATCTGCAAACATATTCATGAACGAATTTTCAGACTCTGGTAGACCATTTACATATACAAGAAAAAAAGTGGCCGTGAAACTGAATTCTGTTTGTGTGAGTGTGTGTGTGTGTGTGCATGTGTGAGTGCGTATATGTGCGTATGCGCTTATAACATATGTAACTACAGTATATATCTTTACTGATCCATCATGCAGAATATCATCAACAATCAGCCTGTTATATATAACTTTTATTTTATGAGTGTGACACCGGGACAGGCAAACACTGCCCTCATCAATGAGGACCCAGAGATATGGAGGGCTAGGCCCTGAGATGACGATATATCTGTTTTTTGAAGAATGAAAGGTCATAAGAATTAGGAAAGACAGGAGGAAGAGAGTTCCAGAGTCTGGAGGTAGATGGGAAGAAGCAGTTTGCTGCACCGACCAATCCGCGAGTTGCAAATCTCCACAAAGTACTTGTGAGATGAGGCCACTTGGCGAGTGTTACACAGCCTCGGCAGTGAGGGAGGGATGCAACTCGTCAACTCATCCGACCAGCGATGGAAGTAGTAGCGATAGAAAAGAGAAAGGGAAAATACCTTAAGGCGAAGAGAGAGAGAATTCAGATTAGAAGTAAGAGAAGAGTCAGTAATGAGTCTGACTGCCTTAGATTCAACCCTATCAACGAAATAAGTATAAGAAGAAGCACCCCAGATGTGTGAGCAGTATCTAAGTAGGGATGGATAAGACCTTTATAAATTTTAAGTAACTGTAATGAGGAAAAGTAATGACGAAAACGAAACAAAACCCTCAATTTTTTGGATGAAGATTTAAAAATTTGGATTATGTGATTGATCCAAGACAAGTTAGAGCCTACATGGATTCCTTATATGTTGATAGAATTAAGAAGGCAAATATCGTTAGTTTTGAAGATAATAGGGTTTCCAGGAGGAGAAGAAGATAAAGCGATAGCCAGAAACTGTGTCTTGGAGGCATTGAATTTAACTAAATTTTGAGTGCACCACTCAGATACTCTCTACAAATAGGAGTTGAGAGTAGAAGAAAGAGTGATACGAGACTGATTACGAGTAGCAGATGAAGGTTGTGAAGAAAAAGCATAGGAAGTGTGAAGGGTAGAATCATCAGCAAAGGCATGAAGAAGAGAGAGAGATGTAGATTGTAGAAGATCATAGATGAAGAGTAGGTGAAAGAACAGAGCCCTGTGGAACACCACTGGTAACAGAGAAAGGGCTAGATGTCGCCCCATCAACAACTACTTATATTAAATGGTCAGTAAGAAAACTGGAAATCAGAGAACAGAGAGAAGGGGTAAAGCCATAGGCAGGGAGTTGTGCCAGACTCTGTCAAAAGCCTTAGAGATATCAAGGGCGATGACAAAGGATTCCCCATAGTTCCTCAGAAAAGATGACCATACATGAGTAAGATAGGACAGGAGATCACCAGTGGATCTTGCCTTGCTGAAGCCGTACTGGTGATCGGATATAAGTGAGTTAGATTGAAGGTGTTTCAGGAAGTGATACTGAGTAAAGTTTCGAAAGCTTTAGCAATAGGGGGGGCTTGGGCAATAGGTCGGTAGCTAGAAGGAATAGAGCGGTCACCCTTCTTAGGAACAGGTTGAACTAGAGCATGCTTCCAAGATGAAGGATAGATACTGGTTGACAGAATGAGGCGAAAAAGACGGCAAAGCACGGGAGCCAGTTCATCTGCAAACTCCTTAAGGAACATCGCAGGGATACCATCGGGACCAGATACCTTGTTCGTCTTTAGAGAGCGAAGAACCTTATGAACTTTGCATGAAGAAAGGATAAAGGAGGGAATAGGGTTAGAGAAAGGTAAAGATTGAGGAACAGGTGTGCTGGAATCCTTTAAAAATGAGTTGGCAGAAAAATGAGTCAAAGAGAGTGGCTTTGTCAGTGGGAGAGCAAGCTATAGAACCATCAGAACAAATGAGAGGGGGAAAGCTTGAACTACAGAAGTTTTTGGAGAGGTTTTTGGCTAAGGACAAGAAGCATTTGTCAGTGGGAGAGGAGTTAAGGCCATCAACTTTCCTTCTTATAAAGGATGCCTTATACCTTCGAATCTTAGCAGTAAAGTGATTCCTAGCTACAATAAAAGCAGAG
>JAXCGZ010003966.1:35000-45000 GCA_037179515.1 Halocaridina rubra
GGTCATGACTCTTAAGAATAGTCAGAGAGACTATATTCCCATGAAACATTGCAGATCAAGAAAAAATGACCCTAAATGGATGAACAATAGAATAAAGAATCTTATAGGTATTAAAAGAGGAATATACAGGAAACTAAAAAGAGGTGAAGAGCATGTGAGGCAGCAATATATACAGTTAAACAGGGAAGTTAAAAAGATAGTTAGAGAGTCGAAAAGAAAATACGAAGTTAGAATAGCAGGAGAAGCTAAAGAAAATCCTAAAGGGTTTTATCAACATTATCAAACAAAATTTAAGGAAAAAGTCGGACCAATTGAAGTAGCCAATGGCCATATCACAGATGACGATTAAAGTGATGTGTACATGTTTAAATGATTATTTTTTATCTGTATTTACCAATGAAAACTTGGAAAATATTCTGGAAGTAGAATCCATTTACAGAGACAGTCCCGATAAAATACTTAGTTCAATAAATATTACGAGAGAGGAGGTAATAAAAGAAATAGATAAATTAAAGGCTCATAAATCTCCGGGACCTGATGGAATATATGCTAGAATATTAAAGGAATGCAAGGAAGAGCTTAGTTGTCCACTAACTGCAATGCACAGCAGTCAGAAATAAAGCAAACAGAATTTTAGGATTTATCTCAAGAAGCGTCAGCAATAGGACGGAAAAAGTTATTTTGCAGCTCTATCTTGCATTAGTTAGGCCCCATTTAGATTATGCTGTGCAATTCTGGTCACCCTATTATAGAATGGAAATTGAATCCTTGGAGAGAGTGCAACAAAGAATGACCAAGATGATACACAATATCAGAAATCTACCATATGAGGACAGATTAAAAAAACTTAATCTACATTCTCTAGAGAGGCGAAGAGTTAGGGGGGATATGATTGAAGTGTATAAATGGTTTAAAGGGATTAACAAGGGAGATATTAATAAAGTTTTAAAAATTCATGATCAAACCAGAACTCGTAATAATGGATTTAAGCTTGATAAATTTAGGTTCAGAAGGGAAATTGGTAAAAATTGGTTTGGTAATAGAGTAGCTGATGCATGGAACAAGCTTCCTAGTAGGATAGTAAATGCCAATACCTTAGACACCTTCAAATGTAGATTAGATAGACATATGACAGAGGTAGGGTGGGTATGAATAGGTTAGTGCTTATTAAAAAAATCATAAAAAGAAAAACAGAATAAATAAGTAGAGTAGAATAGAATAGGTTAGACATGCTGAAAATACAATTTAAAAATGGAGCTACCTCGTGTGTGCCAGTAGGCATGTTGCAGTGTCCTCTATTCTTATGTTCTTATGTTCTTATTATTTAATAATTCAATAAAATTAGGATCGGTACCCATGGAGTGGAAATTGGCAGATGTGGTACCAATATATAAAAAAGGAGAACGAGTTAAAAAGAATAATTATAGGCCGGTAAGTTTAACGTCAACAGTGGGTAAGATTCTAGAATCCATAATTGCAAATAAAATAAGGGCACATCTAGAATTACACAGACTTATAAAACTTTCACAACACGGGTTTCTTAAGGGTTTTTCGTGCCTTACAAACTTACTGTCTTTTTATTCAGAAGTTTACGAGGCAGTATATTGTGACAAAGAATATGATACAATATATCTAGATTTTAGCAAAGCTTTTGATAGAGTTCTTCAAAAAAGATTAGTTAAAAAGCTAGAAGCTCATGGTATAGGAGGAGCTGTTCTCAGAGGGATCAAACAATGGTTAAAAGACAGAAAACAGAGGGTTTGCATAAATGGAGAGAAATCAGGGTGGGGCTCGGTTACTAGCGGGGTACCACAAGGCTCGGTACTGGGTCCCCTATTATTCATCGTATATCTAAATGATCTGGATTCGGATATCAGTAGTAACCTAAGTAAATTCGCAGACGACACTAAAATAGGTAGAACTATAAATGGAAAAGAAGACATTCATGCTTTACAGGAAGATCTAAATAGATTATCTGAATGGTCGGACAAATGGCAAATGGAATTTAATGTTGAAAAATGTAAAGTAGTTAAAATGGGTACTATAAAAGACAATACTAGTTATAAGCTAAATAACCATGAAATCATAAGATCTAAGTGTGAAAGGGATTTGGGAGTTCTTGTGAGTAGTAGTCTTAAGCCAAGAGAGCAATGCACAGCAGTCAGAAATAAAGCAAACAGAATTTTAGGATTTATCTCAAGAAGCGTTAGCAATAGGACGGAAAAAGTTATTTTGCAGCTCTATCTTGCATTAGTTAGGCCCCATTTAGATTATGCTGTGCAATTCTGGTCACCCTATTATAGAATGGAAATTGAATCCTTGGAGAGAGTGCAGCGAAGAATGACCAAGATGATACACAATATCAGAAATCTACCATATGAGGACAGATTAAAAAACTTAATCTACATTCTCTAGAGAGGCGAAGAGTTAGGGTGGATATGATTGAAGTGTATAAATGGTTTAAAGGGATTAACAAGGGAGATATTAATAAAGTTTTAAAAATTCATGATCAAACCAGAACTCGTAATAATGGATTTAAGCTTGATAAATTTAGGTTCAGAAGGGAAATTGGTAAAAATTGGTTTGGTAATAGAGTAGCTGATGCATGGAACAAGCTTCCTAGTATGATAGTAAATGCCAATACCTTAGACACCTTCAAATGTAGATTAGATAGACATATGACAGAGGTAGGGTGGGTATGAATAGGTTAGTGCTTATTAGAAAAATCATAAAAAGAAAAATAGAATAAATAAGTAGAGTAGAATAGAATAGGTTAGACATGCTGAAAATACAATTCAAAAATGGAGCTGCCTCGTGTGTGCCAGTAGGCATGTTGCAGTGTCCTCTATTCTTATGTTATGTTCTTATAAGAACATAAGAACATAAGAACATAAGAATAGAGGACACTGCAACATGCCTACTGGCACACACGAGGCAGCTCCATTTTTGAATTGTATTTTCAGCATGTCTAACCTATTCTATTCTACTCTACTTATTTATTCTGTTTTTCTTTTTATGACTTTTCTAATAAGCACTAACCTATTCATACCCACCCTACCTCTGTCATATGTCTATCTAATCTACATTTGAAGGTGTCTAAAGTATTGGCATTTACTATCATACTAGGAAGCTTGTTCCATGCATCAGCTACTCTATTACCAAACCAATTTTTACCAATTTCCCTTCTGAACCTAAATTTATCAAGCTTAAATCCATTATTACGAGTTCTGGTTTGATCATGAATTTTTAAAACTTTATTAATATCTCCCTTGTTAATCCCTTTAAACCATTTATACACTTCAATCATATCCCCCCTAACTCTTCGCCTCTCTAGAGAATGTAGATTAAGTTTTTTTAATCTGTCCTCATATGGTAGATTTCTGATATTGTGTATCATCTTGGTCATTCTTTGTTGCACTCTCTCCAAGGATTCAATTTCCATTCTATAATAGGGTGACCAGAATTGCACAGCATAATCTAAATGGGGCCTAACTAATGCAAGATAGAGCTGCAAAATAACTTTTTCCGTCCTATTGCTGACGCTTCTTGAGATAAATCCTAAAATTCTGTTTGCTTTATTTCTGACTGCTGTGCATTGCTCTCTTGGCTTAAGACTACTACTCACAAGAACTCCCAAATCCCTTTCACACTGAGAACTCATGATTTCATGGTTATTTAGCTTATAACTAGTATTGTCTTTTATAGTACCCATTTTAACTACTTTACATTTTTCAACATTAAATTCCATTTGCCATTTGTCCGACCATTCAGATAATCTATTTAGATCTTCCTGTAAAGCATGAATGTCTTCTTTTCCATTTATAGTTCTACCTATTTTAGTGTCGTCTGCGAATTTACTTAGGTTACTACTGATATCCGAATCCAGATCATTTAGATATACGATGAATAATAGAGGACCCAGCACAGAGCCTTGTGGTACCCCGCTTGTAACCGAGCCCCACTCTGATTTCTCTCCATTTATGCAAACCCTCTGTTTTCTGTCTTTTAACCATTGTTTGATCCATCTGAGCACAGCTCCTCCTATACCATGAGCTTCCAGCTTTTTAACTAATCTTTTTTGAAGAACTCTATCAAAAGCTTTGCTAAAATCTAGATATATTGTATCATATTCTTTGCCACAATCTACTGCCTCGTAAACTTCTGAATAAAAAGACAGTAAGTTTGTAAGGCACGAAAAACCCTTAAGAAACCCGTGTTGTGAAAGTTTTATCAGTCTGTGTAATTCTAGATGTGCTCTTATTTTATTTGCAATTATGGATTCTAGAATCTTACCCACTGTTGACGTTAAACTAACCGGCCTATAATTATTCTTTTTAACACGTTCTCCTTTTTTAAATATTGGTACCACATCTGCCAATTTCCACTCCATGGGTACCGATCCTAATTTTATTGAATTATTAAATAATGCAGTTAGAGGACAACTAAGCTCTTCCTTGCATTCCTTTAATATTCTAGCATATATTCCATCAGGTCCCGGAGATTTATGAGCCTTTAATTTATCTATTTCTTTTATTTACCTCCTCTCTCGTAATATTTATTGAACTAAGTATATTATCGGGACTGTCTCTGTAAATGGATTCTACTTCCGGAATATTTTCCAAGTTTTCATTTGTAAATACAGATAAGAAATAATCATTTAAACATGTACACATCACTTTATCGTCATCTGTGATATGGCCATTGGCTACTTCAATTGGTCCGACTTTTTCCTTAAATTTTGTTTGATAATGTTGATAAAACCCTTTAGGATTTTCTTTAGCTTCTCCTGCTATTCGAACTTCGTATTTTCTTTTCGATTCTCTAACTATCTTTTTAACTTCCCTGTTTAACTGTATATATTGCTGCCTCACCTGCTCTTCACCTCTTTTTAGTTTCCTGTATATTCCTCTTTTAATACCTATAAGATTCTTTATTCTATTGTTCATCCATTTAGGGTCATTTTTTCTTGATCTGCAATGTTTCATGGGAATATAGTCTCTCTGACTATTCTTAAGAGTCATGACAAAATTGTTATATTCCTCATCCAAATTTATATTAACTGACGGGCTGCTGTTCTTTCCTGTGAGAGAATTTAATGTATTGATCTTATCTTGTGATAATCCTTGGCATGTGGTACCCAAATTTTGGGGTAATCCGCTACCTGCGACCTGACCTGCTGGATTAACTACCCACATCTGTACCCCAGAAATCCCTTCCCATACCTCATTAGATAATTTAGTTTTTAAGCCCTCAAAATCTCCTGCTCTAAAGTTTGGAACAATATTCTTATTTTCCTTTATAGTTTCCTTGAAAATTATGTTAAATCTAATGGAATCATGGTCACTGTTGCCCAATTTTTCACCAACTTCTAAATTTGTAACCATATTCTCTCTATTACTAAGAACTAAATCTAGTTCTTATGAAATGCACATACACATATTTGCCTATTATGGCAGTGGCTTTTCTCTTTTTTTCTAAATTGGAAGGTCGAGTCGAAGCACACCTTCGCCATAAGTCAAACATACCTCCGACGGAATTTAAACAAAATACTAGATATATTTGATGATTACAATTAATAAAATATGAAACTCTTGGAAGCTTAATAAGCATTGTAAATTAAAAATATTTTACACTAAAGCTGATACTTCAAGATAAAGTTTTTTTTTTTTAATTTATATAATCAACAAGATTTACAATTATCCTTTCTTAACAAACGATATAAAAGGACTCACGTATCATTATTTCAATTTCATACTCAAAATATATGCTCTGAGAATCTCAATTATCTTAATTAGCACTATAGTAATTATAAATATCACGACAATGAACAATAATTAACAATAATTATCTTCAGATAAGTTTCTCAAAATCATTACTATTTTTATCTCTTCGACATATTACAATCATCATATGAAGACTATATGCACCTCTCAACATAAAAAATATAAAAAGAAAAACGTGTATCTGTGCATGCAGTAATAAAATTTAAAAAGATATAATATTTCACGTGCAAACATTAAAAGAATAAAATTTGCTTAATTTTCATAATCTCTTAAAGATCGTACATTAAAAAAATATATATATTTTTCTATACACTCAAATTAACGTTTTCTTTTTTCTTCTTTTTCTCTCTCCCTTTCTTAAATTTTTATTTCTCAACAAACTACCTCGGCAGACAGGAAAGGTCTTGAATCCTTCATATATACGCTTATCATTTAGTCATTTATTTATCTATTAGCTGTATTTATTTTCAACAATTAGTTTAAATACTTCAGCTAGAAAATAAAAATAATTTATAAATTCACGTCCTTTATCAGTTAATATCTCTCTTGGGATTTAGAAAATCGAACAATTATCTTACTGGCGGAGTAAGGGACATAATAAAAAAAACTGCACCTCGGCCATATCTGTGCAGGTGGAACTTTACTAAGTTGCCTTTTGAAGCATTTACATAAGCATATTCCTTAATATATACTGCAACATCTACTATCACCTCCCATCAAAACTATGTGCATATCAACAAATACGTCTTCTTCATTCCCATATGGCCTGCAATTGCATGACTGTGCCAACGGTCCTAGGTTCCCTATATACTCCCCATCCACGACGTGCTAGGATACAACACCAACCCCTATTTCTGGGCACAGGCTACTCTACTTTCTTTCCCTGCCTGCATAAAACCTTAACGAATAGAAATACCCATTATAATGAACTGTAATACTTTCAGTAACATCAAAAAAGTCTCTTATTCTTCAGTGGATATGACATACACGTATTTTAATAGTAAATAATCAATACAATTACAATTACTTCATAATAACGAAGCTGAGAGATTGATAGGTCATTCCTGCATTTCTTTCTTGGAAAATATCACATGTGATAAAAGAAAAATCTTAAAAGTGGATTCAAGTTTGTTCTCACGACTTAAATTACTCTACTTCCTCTTTAGAAAATTAAAAAAGAAACTATTTTATGAATATATTAATTTTTTCTCCAATAAAATCAATACCTTCGCCTGTTTAATACTTAATCTAGGTAATAAAAAGATAAATTGAACACCCTTCAAACGTAATTACTCGTTATACTGTTTTAATTATAACATAAATCGAGTTTATTATTGCTTATAGCTATTAGTACAAATAATCCAGTTTAGTAATGAGTACAGAAATTCTACTTCTATTAATTTACTAAAGCCATACTCCCTTTTATATGCAGGGTGGCTGAGTCAAGGCATGTCTACAAAGTGGAATGGCAGAGTCCTCCGACCTCAGTTTATTTTAATAATAGTCCCATTACTCACTGCATAGAAATTAGAAGTACTTAGCTATTTTGGGATGCTGCTTGAAGAACGTCACGGCCACTGGTACTGGAGGAGGGAATTTTCCTTTCTTCTGGACTCTCTGGTTTTCCCTCCAACGTCATCCATACCTCACATAAGATCGCTGATTCACCATCACAAGCATCTTCTTAGTCGAATTCAGCAACAAATAACACCTAGTAACGGTGTTGTTCCTCAAAGTATCATTCACAATGCTAGGCAGGGTGAAGTACGTGAATCACACTGAAATTCTTTCCCAACTCGACCTCTCGTCTCTCCAGTTGATGTTTCTCAGTCTTCGTGAACGAAATTTCAGCATCTTTCCCTCAGAGTCAAAATATTTGGTACAGTTTTTACTGCTGGGCTCTTTTCCTGTACAGGGACGGAGGTGAGGAGGGTAATGTATGACTCATGCTTCCTTTGATGTTTCTTCCAGAGATGCATTAAATTTTTCTGTATCTTGCATTTTTTTAAGCACAAGATTAACTGGCATATAACTTCTTGTCTCTTCACGGTAATTTAGGCTTGGTATCGTACAAGGCTGCCACCAGTGTCGCATAGATAAATATACCAACAGAATTCGTAATGCTATGTTCCATTAGTTTGCTACCAGTGTCGTATAGATATTCTCTACACTAATAGGCCAGAGCTACAGCGTGCAAGGTGATGATAGTTATGCAAAGATATTTAGCACTTAATTATATAGAAGCTACATGATACTTCTAAGCCTCAATGCCCCCGTCCCATTTACGTAAATGTTAAGTCTATATAAAAACCCATCAGACTCTGACTCTCTCTCTGACTGCTCGACTGCTTCTCTGCTTCTCTCGGTTGTGGATTGACTTTTTTGTATCACGAAGATGGCAAGGCGTGGAATCCTTGGGCACTCCTCAACTAATAGGCCTCCAGAAAGGGGGGAACAATTATCTATAATGTGAGGGGCGTGTCTAATAGTCGCCAGCTTGGTACAAAGAACACTGTAACATAAGTGGAGGCTGGCTATCAGTTCTCATGGGAATAAAATAGAAATGTGTAACATTTCTAACCTCCATCGATCAGGGAGACAGAGGTGTGAGAGGCCAATGGGTTGAGCCATAGATCTTGTCATCTCTTTGTAAACACACACCTTCTGGTCTTAATACAATATACAAAGAGCCCTTGTCTAACTTACCCAATACAGGACATCACATGGGTGGCCGCTAATATCACGGTATGTCACTATTTTTATTATTATTATTATTATTATTATTATTATTATTATTATTATTATTATTATTATTATTATTATTATTATTATTATTATTATTATTATTATTATTATTATTATTGTTATTATTATTATTATTATTATTATTATTATTATTATTATTATTATTATTATTATTATTATTATTATTATTATTATTATTATTATATTATTATTATTATATTATTATTATTATTATTATTATTATTATTATTATTATTATTATTATTATTATTGCTATTGTAGTTGCTATATTTATTATTATTATTATTATTATTATTATTATTATTATTATTATTATTATTATTATTATTATTATTATTATTATTATTATTATTATTATCATTGTTGCTATATTTATTATTATTATTGTTACTATTGTTGTTGCAATATTTATTATTATTATTATTATTATTATTATAAGTATTATTATTATTATTATTATTATTATTATTATTATTATTATTATTATTATTATTATTATTATTATTATTATTACCTTATTATTATCATTATAATTACTGTTCTTACTATCTTTACTATTATCATTATTATTGTTATTATTATAATTATTAATATTATTATCACTGTTATAATTTTTTGCCCCAACATATTCCCTGCGTGTCGTAACAGGCGACTAAAAGTGGACGGGGCAAGGGGGCTGGGAATCCCCCCTTGTCAAAGAAAAAGGGGAGTAGAGGGGACAGTAACTTCTCCCAAAACTCTAGTTTTGGGGTGTCTAATTGTGCGTGGTTGTAGTACTATAGAGAGCAAAAGATGTGAAGAGGAGGGATGTATTGGCATTGTGTGAGACGAAGATGAAAAGAAAAGGAGAAGTGGCATTTGGTGAGGTGACAGGTAGGGTGTCTGGTGTTGAAAGGAGGAGAGCCAGAGAAGGTGTGGCATTATTTCTGAGTGAATGGATGATAAATAAGGTAGTG
Source organism: Halocaridina rubra (assembly GCA_037179515.1). Classification (NCBI taxonomy): domain Eukaryota; kingdom Metazoa; phylum Arthropoda; class Malacostraca; order Decapoda; family Atyidae; genus Halocaridina; species Halocaridina rubra. The sequence continues at coordinate 44,506 of JAXCGZ010003966.1, forward strand.
GAATGGAAAGAAGTGTCATCTAGGCTGATGTAGGTAAGGGTTAGGATGGGTAGGGAATGTTGGGCTTTTCTTAGTGCATCTGGGCCAGGATTAAAAGAAGTGATGAAGAGCGGGATGAATTCTGGAATGAGTTAACTAGGTGTGTGGATGGTCTAAGTAGAAGGAACTATGTAGTTGTGTTGGGTGACTTGAATGCCAGAGTGGGTGACGGAGAGGTAGAAGGTGTTGTAGGAAAATTTGGGTACCAGGTGGGAATGAGAGTGGCGAGAGACTCTTAGATATATGTGTGGAGCAAGAGTTGGTGATAGGTAATAGTTTTTTCAAGAAAAAGTCAATAAATAAGTATACATGGATGAGAGTGGCAAATGGGAAAGTGAAAATGAAAGAAAGAGCATTGATGGATTATGTGTTGGTAGCAAAGAGAATGATTGGCAGAGTGAAAGATGTGCATGCATTTAGGAGTATGGCTGCTAGGATGTCTGATCATTTTTTGGT
>JAXCGZ010003966.1:55000-70000 GCA_037179515.1 Halocaridina rubra
TTCAGTATGTCGGTGCATTTTAGAAGTTTGACATGACAAGCAGGAGCGGAACCAAGATTTAGCGTCTTTTGTTATGCCGTGCCATATGAATTTTTTCTTGAGGAGCATAGCAGTTGATCGGCCGTAGGGATGAGAAAGTCCATGGATAAGTTGGAATACGTGTCGTCAAAGAGGCTGAGGAATCCAGGGGCGAGGTTGTCCTGAACTCACGTCACACAAGATGGTGGTCTCTTGTTCGTCTATTAGTAAATCTTTCCATTGAAAAGATGTGAGTGATGTACGACAAGATTGTGTTTCAGGAACTTGCATCTTTAGTTCTGGGAGGTGTCTGTAGTCGAGGCCAAGGCATATGGATGAAATAGCATTTCTTGAAAGTGCATCAGTGACAGGACTCTTTTTTCCCGAGACATGTTGCAAAGTACAGTTAAACTCCGATATAGTAGAGAGGTGCCTTTGTTGTCTTGCAGAACATGGATCTGTTCGCTTGGTAAAAGCGTGGACAAGTGGAAGGTGGTTCATTTGGATGGTAAATGAGACACCTTCGAGAAAATGCTTGAAGCGGCAGACAGAGGAATAAATAGCAAGAAGCTCCCTGTCGAAGGTGGAGTAATGGATTTCAGCAGGAGTAAGCTTTCTACTGAATAAGGTGAGTGGTTGACAAACTCCATGATTAATCTCTTCGAGGACAGCTCCCACTGCAGTATCTCTGGCATCAGTAGACAAGATGAGAGGTAGACCAGGTGTTGGAAAGTTAAAATGGGCTGCAGCAGAAAGAGCCTTTTTGGCAGCATTAAAGGCATCTTCTTGGGCAGGGCCCCATGATAGTGATTTTGGTTTTCCAGCCAGTGTTGTATATAGTGGAGTCATTATTGCAGCAATGTTTGGTAAAAAACGATGGTAATAGTTGACCATTCCTACAAATTCTTGCAAGGCCTTGATAGTAGTAGGCTTAGGGAATGTCTGGACGGCGGTTACTTTTTCTTGTAGGGGAAGGACACCCTTGGAGAAGATACAGTGTCCCAAGAACTGTACTTCTTTGACACCAAATACACACTTGTCGTGCCTGATGATGAGACTAGCAGAGCGTAGATGTTCAAGAACTTGGTGGAGGTGTTTGGTGTGGGTGCCATGATTAGGAGAGAAAATTAGGTTGTCATCCACATAAGCAACACAGAAGGGTAGGTCACCCAAAATCCCATCCATCATGCGTTGGACTGTGGCTCCGGCGTTTCTGAGGCTGAAGCAAGAGTAGTTGAACGTATATGTTGCAAAGGGAGTGGTTATGGCTGTCTTGGGAATGTCTTCAGGATTCATAGGGACTTGATAGTAACCTTTGAGCAAGTCCAGTTTGGAAAATATCTTGGCCCCATGTAGGTATGTCGTGACGGCAGCAATGTTAGGGATAGGGTAATGATCAGGTTCTGTCATCATATTCAATCACCTGTAGTCGCTGCAGGGTCGTAGTATGCCGTCCTTTTATATTACTATGTGCAATGGGGATGCCCATGGGCTGGATGCCTTTTGACATAGACCCATTTCTTCCATTTTCTTGAAGACCTTTTTTGTTGTGGTGAGTTTTTCTGGAGACAGCCGACAAAGCTTTGAGAATACTGGCGGACCTGAAGTTCATATGAAATGGAAAATACCATGACTTGCAGGTTTACGGGAAGATAGACGAAGTTCTGGTTTGAAGACTTCAGGATATGTAGACTGCAAAAAGGAGTAATCATCTTGGGCATTAGATATGTGAAGAGCGAGGACAGCAGGTGCACTAACAATGGCAATTGAGGATAAGGTTTTGGTGTCCTCGAGGCGGCGATTGGCGACATCGACAAGGAGATGGAAATGTGCAAGAAAATCAGCTCAATGAGAGGTAGAGAAACATCTGCAATAATAAATTTCCATGTGAAAGTTCTGTTGACTAAGGATAGCTGGAGAACTTTGTATCCATAAGTAGTGATGCAAGACCTGTTGGCAGCTACCAATTTGTTGTCAGTACCTGAACTACAACCACTGTGGACCATGGACTTCGGGATGAGAGACCTGCAGGCACCTGTGTCAACCAAGAATTTGATACCTGTAATGGAATCAACTAGGAAGAAAAGATTAATTGAGACAGAGGCCGCCGCAGGCAGCGACGACCATAAAGCAAGTTTTTTGCCCATATGTATGGTTTTTTGCAGTTTTTGGCGGCGTGACCAAAGCGGGCGTGATAGTAACAGAGTTTGGAAGTGACATCCAGGCTTTTGTGAGAATATGAGGTAATTTCTTTAGCTCGAGGACGTGTGAGGGCATTGTTGTAGAATGGTGATCGAGATGAAGATGTGGCAGCAGCGACAGCTTCGTCTGGAGGGCTGGAGTGCATGTAATTGATATTGATAATGTTAGGAGGTGTGCTGGCATATATTGGTGGATGACTAGCTGCATTGTGTGCATCGAGAAGACTGTCTGCATGGGCTGCCAGAGCTGCATCATCGAAAGTTGAAAAATCTGTGATTGCAGCACAGACAGAATCAGGAAGACGCTGTAACCAAAGGGCGAGGAGTACATCTATTGTCTGACTGGTACCCAAACTGTCGGGAGGAAGACGGGCAATAGCTCTCATCTCAGCAAGTGTGTCAGAAGGGCGCTGATCACCTAGTGCCTGTTTTGAAAGGTCAACTATCATTTTAACTTTTCTCTGGAGATGGAGAGAATTTCTTCGAGAGGAAGGTTTCTAAGTCCTAGTATGCGATGGCGTTGTCACCCTAGGATTCCAACCAGTCTGATATCTGGGGAAAGAGTGTGTCAGGAATGGATGATAAAACATGATCAGCTTGTGTTCCGGAATTTGTGATCCTCTTTAAACGAAATTGTATTTCTGCACGTCGGAACCAGATGTGGGCGTCGATGGTGGAGAACGTCGGGAGTTTGAAGTTAGCAATAAGGTCTGTTGCCACTGTAAAAGGTTTGATGTCTGTCATGGCATGGGTGAGAAATAGAAACACTCCCGGGTCACCAATGTAACGACCGTAGTTACTTCACTACTTCAAACGGAAAGCAAGAGTTATTTTACTTAATATATAAAAGATGATGTTCACCAATACAAGCAGAATATTGAACTGATTTAATGATCAAATATAGGGTTATTTATATGTACAGCTATTTCAGTGGGAGGAATTACAAAGAACCCAAAAGTAATTACTGACCCATTAAATACAACTTTAAAATAACTTAATAATTACTAAATGATTACCTATTTACAATAATTACATATTTTGATAAAAAAAAACTATTTACACTTTGTACGATTGTACAATAGTCTTCCTACAAGGCAGTAGTGACTATGCTTATTTGAAGGCAGCACATATTTGCCTTGTCTCAATATTGTCTTAGACTTGGAGCATTTTATTTGTAAAAAGGTGTCACCCCTTCTACTACTCCGTCTGTTAATATCGCCGCTGTTGGTTCAGGACTGCTTATTCGTCTGGCTATTGTCAGCTTTTTTCGCAGCTAATCACTATGTCTGTTGACCATTCACAGTCCACAACCTGTGACCTGCTTTCTAGCCTACAGCTAGTTGTGCTTACGGGAAAGAGCCCAATGCTAGTATCTTACCGTCTCCTGATCGGTTCCATTTTGTACTTAGTGATACTTATCATACTTGTCCTTAAACCTATGGATTGAGTTAGCATTTACTACCTCCTCGCTTAGCGAATTCTAATTATGTGTGTGATTACCTAATTGTGATTACATAATTGTGTTTACGGGGAAGAGCCCAAAGCTCGTATCTTCCCGTCTCCTGATCGGTTCCATTTTCTACTTAGTGATACTTATCATACCTGTCCTTAAAACTATTGATTGAGATAGCATTAACTACCTCCTCGCTTAGCGAATTCCAATTATCAACTACTCTTACACTGAAAAAGTATTTCCTTACATCCTGCAAAGAAGTTTTCTCACGAAGCTTCAAACTATGACCTCTAGTTCTAGAGCCAGCCATATCAAAATATCCATCCCTATCCACTCTATCATAACCATGAAGGAATTTAAAGACTTTCACCACATCACCCTCAATCTTCTAGCTTCGAGTGATGGTAAGTCTAATTCACTCAGCCTCTCATCATAACTGAGAATACATATTCCTATCACCAGTTTCGTGGCATGTTTTGAACTTTTTCAAGCTTAGCTATGTGCTTGTTCAAGTGCGGATTCCAAAAGGGGGCTGCATATTCGAGTTTTGGCTTAACATAGGTTACAAGAATATTTCTGGAAATAAATCTGCTAGTATGTTTACTCCTAGATCTCTCTCATTTTCTGTCTCTTGAAGTTGTACTCCAGGCACCAAGTAGTCAGGCTTCGGTCTTCTTGCACTTGTACCCATTTTCATTACCTAACATTTTGAAGTATTGAATTTCATTACCCACTTTTCTGACCACTCGTGCAGACTATTTAGATCTTCCTGAAGTTCTCTACCATTGTTCTCGTATGTATGTATGTGTGTGTGTGCGTGTGTTTATTTACACATAAACTTTCAAATGCACATGTAGATATATATATATATATATATATATATATATATATATATATATATATATATATATATATATATATATATATATATATATATATATATATATATATATATATATATATATATATATATATATATATATATATATATATATATATATATATACATATATATATATATATATATATATATATATATATATATATATATATATATATATATATATATATATATATATATATATATATATATATATATATATATATATATATATATATATATATATATATATATATATATATATATATATATATATATATATATATATATATATATATATATATATATATATATATATATATATATATATATATATATATATATATATATATATATATATATATATATATATATATATATATATATATATATATATATATATATATATATATATATATATATATATATATATATATATATATATATATATATATATATATATATATATATATATATATATATATATATATATATATATATATATATATATATATATATATATATATATATATATATATATATATATATACATATATATATATATATATATATATATATATATATATATATATATATATATATATATATATATATATATATATATATATATATATATATATATATATATATATATATATATATATATACATATATATATATATATATATATATATATATATATATATATATATATATATATATATATATATATATATATATATATATATATATATATATAGATAGATAGATAGATATAGATATATAGATATATAGATATATATATATATATATATATATATATATATATATATATATATATATATATATATATATATATATATATATATATATATATATATATATATATATATATATATATATATATATATATATATATATATATATATATATATATATATATATATATATATATATATATATATATATATATATATATATATATATATATATATATATATATATATATATATATATATATATATATATATATATATATATATATATATATATATAGATATAGATATAGATATAGATATAGATATATATATATATATATATATATATATATATATATATATATATATATATATATATATATATATATATATATATATATATATATATATATATATATATATATATATATATATATATATATATATATATATATATATATATATATATATATATATATATATATATATATATATATATATATATATATATATATATATATATATATATATATATATATATATATATATATATATATATATATATATATATATATATATATATATATATATATATATATATATATATATATATATATATATATATATATATATATATATATATATATATATATATATATATATATATATATATATATATATATATATATATATATATATATATATATATATATATATATATATATATATATATATATATATATATATATATATATATATATATATATATATATATATATATATATATATATATATATATATATATATATATATATATATATATATATATATATATATATATATATATATATATATATATATATATATATATATATATATATATATATATATATATATATATATATATATATATATATATATATATATATATATATATATATATATATATATATATATATATATATATATTTATATATCTACATGTACATGTGAAAGTTTATATGTAAATAAACACACGCTCACACACACATGCATACACACACACATATATACACACATGATTAGAATTCGCTAAGTGAGGAGGTAGTTAATGCTAACTCAATCCATAGGTTTAAGGACAAATATGATAAGTATCACTAAGTACAAATTGGAACCGATCAGGAGACGGGAGATACGAGCTTTGGTCTCTTTCCCGTAAGCACAACTAGGTAATCACAATTACGTAATCACACACAACCTATAGCTTTATTCCTTCTCTCTGTTCTTTGATCCCAACTTTCACGTTGGCCCTTTCATACGTGGTCACCGTGGCAAGTGGTCACCTTTGTAAAACGGTAGCATCCGCTACCTTGTATTGTCAGGTTGAGGGTTCGCGCCCTGCCATGGTCTGAGGTTAGCAAGGTCATGCACTCAGGGTAACCATCACATATGCCAAAACCAAAGTCCCTCGCAAGAAGGCACCGTCCTAGCCCTTGGTAGAAAAGGGAAGTCTGTGGCGTAAAACCGGCTTTTGAAATTGGCCATTTCATATCTGTGGGAATTGGAGGCGCAATAGCTAGCTCATTCGCTGTTTCCAGCTGTGTCCCACAGGGCTTTGTTCTTTCACCTACTCTTTTCTCTTTCTTCATCAAAGATCTTCTTCAGCCCTCATCCTCCACTTTTCTCCACGCCTTTGTCAACGATTCTACAATTCATATTTCCTCTGCCTTCTCTAAACAACCTTAATTTGCTACTCGTGTCCACTCTCGTATCACTCTTTTTTCAACTCTCAACTCCGATTTACAGATAGTATTTGAGTGGGACACCTAAAATTTAGATATATTTAATGTCTGCAAAACATAGAATCTGAATATCTCTTTTTTTTTTCTTTCCTCCTGATCGACCTATTGTTTTCTAAGCTATCGAAGTTTACCCCTCTAATTCTATTAAGATATTAGGAATCAAAAAGGCACCTAAGTTACCTTGAAGGAGTCTCATAATCCAGACTTCTAAATCTGCATCAAAATAATTGAGGGCTCTGTTTCATTTTCTTCGTTACTTTTCCTCTTTTCAGTTACTTAGAATATATAAAGATCTTATCTCTTCCTGCTTAGACTATCCCTCGCACATCCGGGGTGCTTCTTCTTACATCTCCTTGATAGGATTGAATCTCAGGCAATCAGACTAATCAATGACCCTTCTCTTACATCTAATTTTGATTTTTTTTCTCTTCGCCATAAGGTATCATCCCATTCTCTTTTCTATCATATCTACTTCCATGGCTGTTTCGTTGAGTTGGTAAGCTGCATCCCTCCCCCACTGCTGGGGCTCCATAGCACTCGTCAAGCATCTCACAGGTACTGCGTGGAGATTGGTAGATTATTCATTGGTAGTTGCAGTGACTGCCTTTTCCCATCCACCCCTAGACTTAGAAACTCTTCCTCCTTCTGTCTTTCCTAATTCTTATAACCTGTTTTCCTTCAAAAAAAAAAAAACATATCTACCGTCATCTCAGGGTCTATTCCTGCCACATCCCTAGGTCCTCAATTCTTCGACTATTCATTCAACCTTTCCTTTTCCTATTAAGTGTCATACCTTTGCCTTGGCCTTGTCCTTAAACTTCTACATTTCCTTTATTTAAACATTTCCTTGGTGCCCAGGCTTGATGAGGGCAGTTTTCTTGCCTATTCCGGTGTCATACTCATAAAAAAAAAGACCTCGAAAATGTTGGCAGGATGCAATACAATAGATCTTGGAAAAACTCAATATTCCAACTATAGAAGAGTTAGCAAGAGGAGGAATGTTCGAGGATTAAAGAAAATTAAAAAGAAGATTAATCTCAATAGCAAACTAAAAAGCCTGTCCTGGAATAGAAGCAAGAAGTAAGTAGGTTAACAGATACAGTTTCGGACCCCTCGAAAGAAAATCTTAACCTACTTATCCCGTGGATGACCCAGGCAGCGTCATTGGCAAAGAATTATGATCACCACCTTTCATTCGCCAAGAGTAAGATGGGGTGAAGTGGTATCCAATGATAGGCGCTTAGTAAATCTGTGTCACAACCTTACAAGGGGATCAAGGTCCCAGGATAAGTACTTGGCAATTCTGTGTATTCAACAATAATAAACATTTACTTCATATATTATATTAATCAAAAGGGTCATGTCTTCTCGCAACAGCACTTATAGAGGACTCATGGATATAAAAACATTTAAAAATGCTAGTGTCATATTACAATTTTTCCTAATACTATAATAATCTGAAGTCGTAGAGTTATATCTCACCAGAATATCACCAATGTTGTATTATTGTTCTTAATTTATTACTGGTAGCATGGTAGGTGATAACAGATATGCATCGTCAGGATTACATGAGTTTATTTAGTTCTACACTTATTCTACACCTCAAGGCTCCCCGTCCCCTCAAGGTAAAACTCTAAGATCTTATTCGTGTCCCGGAAATATTCTAACTGTCTCTCTAACTCTAACTGCCTTTTTACTTTCTTGAATGACAAAGCTGGCAGGGCGTGGTAGGCTTGGACAGTCTTGCCAATAGGCTTCCAGAGAGAAGGGGTTGCCCTCCATTTAGTGTAGTGCCAGGGCGTGGCTATCAAGAAGGCTAATTGGATACAAGGAGGGCCTGTATGTGTATTTTCACAGGTGCATGTACATACGTACGTGTAGATATCAGTTGTCTGCTCTCGTGGGAATGACTTGAACTTTGTGACAATTTTGACCTCTATCGGCAATTGGCGCTTATGTGTTAGAGGCCTATGGGCCGAACCATATATCTCATTGTCATTTCTCTGTAAACACACAGCCTGCCCAGGAATCCCATCACTGGGAAAAATTAGTTACGCCACTTCTCCCCTGACACCACGTGAGCTATTTCTATTTCACTTTCTTTATTAAATTTTTATGACACTCCCCACTACCACCCTGAAATATCACATTTCAGAAGCATTAAGCATTTTTGAGATTCTTATATATTTTAACTATCATTATTTTACAAAAAAAAATGGGGCAGAACTATCTAATCTTACGACTTAAGACATACAATTTCATATAATTATACAAGCAGAGTACTTATCACAATTAGTTTCTTGAAAGGAATTCTATTATCGAGGGACTTAATATATATAGAACATGTGATTTCTGAAAAAGACAAACAGAAGAAAAATATGTTCCTTACAATAAGCATTCTAATTAAAGAAAAAAATCAAAATTATGTATTCACAATTACAAGATATAGCTACTATCCATTGAAAAAATGATTTAAGAAAAACTAATTAAAATGGTTATAATACCCAATTAATATAAAATGCAGTTGGATATGATATCTGCAAATATTCAGTAATAGAAATGACTATCATAGTAAAAAAGAAATCAGAATATTCACAATTACAATATATAGCTACTAATCAGTGACAAAATGATTTAAGAAAAAACTAATTAAAATGGTTATAATACTTCTAGGAGAGGCATTGAGGCTTTCTTAACTCAAATCTTAAAAGCTAAAGACACTACACCATTGTTTCTTTTTGATGTCCATCGAAAATTCTCAAAGACAGTGGGGACTTTTTCTTTCCCTATTTTCTTTCTTTACTTTGTTCGTACAAAAACAGTGGGGACTTTTTTTTCCCTATTTTCTTTCTTTCATATAGTGTTTTGGTGGCTGAAAAGAGGTTATTACCCTTTAGTACAAGTCTTTCTCTCTATCATAGAACTTTTTAGTTATAGGGATTTTCATATCCCTTTTTCATTCCCACCTTTCCCTAATTACCCATTATTGCTAGGTCTTGGGCTTATTCCCACACCTGATTCCACCAACCCCTCACCTCTCCTCTGTGAGGTAGGTCCGGGTTGTAACCACGTACCTCAAATTCTTTTTCTTGAAACCGGACGGACAACAGAAGGGCGCCTATATATCTGCCATGAGCCTCTTCTGCCCGAGTTTTTATGAATTTCGAGTTGGTCCTAGGACCATTTTGCCTCTCACGCCACCTCCCCACCGGAGGTGGATCTCCCTCCAGCTGAAAATCTGCAATATGAAACATAACCTGGAGTAGATTCTAGGGCCGGAAACTAGGGCCTACTGACGCTATTACAAATGCAAGAGAGAAAAGATATGACCTCTGTGTACAAACAATGGCCATATGTAAGCACTCAAAGGGTATACTTCGCCTCCTCTGCATTTGCAGATGCTTGCAATCTCTCCAATGGGTAAAGAGGGACTGGTTTTAAAAAAAAAAAAATTTTAATTGCAGGTCGGGGCTGCCTGCAAATAGGGTGGTAATTGTGAATATATGTCTACACCATTAGATCATTATTCCAAGATACTTAGGACGTAGCTGAGTAACTGATACATAACATTTGAATACTATAGATATCAAAAAGAAAAGTCATGAAATGCTGAGAACAGCCACTAAAGAAATACTCTTATTAACAGTGACTACAGTAACATAAAAGCATGAATTTAAAATAAAAAATATAAATCATTTGGTCACATCTGATAGCATTACGAAAATAATAATTAGCAAAAGGGCCATGGAGTGATAGCAACAATAACAGCCAACGTAATAATTATAACAATAATAATAATCATGATCATAATAAGAATAATAAAAATAGAAATAAAAATACTAAATCAGGAATTGCAGTAAATATACAAATGATACACTCATTTTTTGGCAAGAGCAGAGTTCTATACTTATATTCAATAATAATGCTCATTTTAAACCAATTTCTTTTGGTCAGTCTCTTTTACTATTCGAATTCCTGCAGTCATAATATATATGTATAGGAGCATAGTCACCAACCTTCTGGTTGCTAAATTTGTCAGTGGGAGCTTATCTATTTTCCAAGACAGTTGCAATATGTGGCAGAAAAACTCTGATAATTATTCAGTTCAAATTCTGCCTTATCAGTATTTATGCAATATCAGCATGCAAAAACTTATCAAATATAATAAAACTTGGGCACATTTATCATCTAGCATATTTGCAAAAGAATTTTTAAAAAAAGTCCATAATGATAATGCTCAGCCAACATAAAAAAATAACATGTTTCAGTACAGAAGGGGCAAAAGATGCGAGAGAGAGAGAGAGAGAGAGAGAGAGAGAGAGAGAGATAGTTGAGAGAGAGAGAGAGAGAGAGAGAGAGAGAGAGAGAGAGAGAGAGAGAGAGAGAGTCTCAGTCAACTTTTTTTCTTCAACAAGAAAACGTATATTTTTCACTTGAAGGGGCCTTTTTATTACTTGCCTTCCTGCCTAAATATACAAGGAAAAAAAAACACAGCTACTTTTTTTTCCTCTATGCTCACCACACGAGCTTTTGTTTTCTAGCATCTAAAAAAAAAAGTAACTTAGTATACAAATAAAGAGATATCGAAGCATAAATCCATTCTTTTTCTGTTTAACATTGCAAATATCACTAGTGAAATAAAGATACACATACTTGCCTATTATGGCAATCTGTTCTCTTTTTATATATCAGAGGATTGAGTCAAACCCTCTTCAAAATGTTACAATTATCATATGCAAATGATATACATTTTTCAACATTAAAAACATATATAAAAACTTGTATCTGAAAAATAATATATAAAGCGTGTATCTGTGCATGCAGTAATAAAATTAAATAATAATATTTCATTTGCAACATTAAAGAATGAATTTTGCTTAAGTTTCATAGTCTCTTAAGGAATCTTACATAAAAACAACATAAATATATTCATCTATTTACTCAAAATTAACTTTTTTCAGAGTTACTATTCACCAGAATTACCTCAGCAGACAGGGGAAGTTATATTTTTTCTTTCTACCTATACTTACGATCGGTTAGGTACTTATTTTCCCTTTCTTTCTATTCCTACCCACAATACTGCTCAATGTTTGTCTTCTGGACTTCAGATGGCTAGCTTTTGCCGAGAGATTTGCGTGTAGGCACTGTTTCCTTCCCTGTCTCTTCAGTTTCTGGATTGACTTCGCCTCTTTCAAATACAGGAAACGGCTGTGTGACATTCTTGTTGTCATTTCTTATGTGTTCACATTCCCTTCTTTACGAGCAAGCTGAAATAATAGTGACAAATATTATCATGGCTTAAACTTCAAAGTTTTATTTTATCTATTTAGAGCATTCTTTCGAGCAATTTAATGTAAATACTGCAGCTTGAAAAAAAAATCATTCATAGATTCGCATCCTTTATCACTTAATATCTCTCTTGGAATTCGAAAATCAAATAATTATCTCACTGACAGTGTAGGGGACAAAAAAAAATTAAAATAAAATCTGCATCTCGGCCATACCTGGACAGGTTGAACTTTACTATATTGCCTCATAAAAAAATATCCCTTAATAGATATCGCAACGTCTACATCACCCCCCGTTAAAACTATGCGCATACGCCTTCTTCAATTGCATATGGCTTTCATTAAGACATGAGTGACGCATGGGAAGGATTATCCCAGACCCAGTCCCCATCCTGCTTCTTAACGAACTTCTCGCGATTTAATTCACAAATACCCTTTTTATAATCACTCAAAGGCGGTCGCACTCGATCGTCCAATATCTCCCCCCTTTCACTATCGCTTCCATTCACACATTCGCTCACCCATTCTCTCTCGGCAACTCCCCCATTCATTCTTCCATTCATTGAACACATTTTTTCCCCATTACTCAAAAGGAATGTGTTTGAAGTCGCGGTCGGTCCCGGCGGTCACATGACTGTGTCAACGGTCCTAGGTCCTCTCTATATTCCCCATTGACAGTATGGTAGGGCGACACCCTAACCTCCCAATCACGGCACAATTTACTCTACTCTCTTCCCCCACCTGCAAAACATTTTAACGGAAAAAAAACTCGTTATATCGAACAGTAATCATTTTAATAACATCACAAAATTCTCTTATTCTTCAAAGGATATGTCATACAAGTACTTTAATTGTGAAAAAATCAGTACAGCAACTATTGCTCTATAATAACGAAGTTGGGAGATCGATCGGTCATTTCTACATTCTTTTCATTAAAAATATCACACGTGATAAAAAAAAAAGCCTTAAAAGAGGATTCAAGTTTGTTTCTCAATATAATTCTTACGCTCATTTCGGAGTATGTGAAAATTCTAAAATTTATATTTTATTCTTAAACACTGTCACTTTTGCAAACGTTACTCGGTAAAATTACTCTACTTCTGCTTTAGAAATTAATATAAAAATAATTTTACATGTGCATTATTTTTTCAATTAAAATCAATACTTTCGCCAGTTTAATACTTAACTTTGGCAATAATAAAATAAATTGAACACCCTTCAAATGAAATTACCCATAATATTGTTCTAATTATAACAAAAATGAGTTCATTACTACTTATAGCTATTAATACAAATTATATAGTTTAGTAATGGGTACAGAAATTCTACTTTTGTTAATTTACTAAAGCCATACTCCCTTTTATATACGGGGTGGCTGACTCAAAGCATAACTACAAAGTAATATGGTGGAGTCCCCCATCCTTAAATTCTTTTAATAATTGTCCCATTACTCACTGGATGAAATTTGCAAGTACTTAGCCCTTTTGGGATGCTGCTTGAAGAACGTCACGGCCACTGGCACTGGAGGAGGGGGTTTTCCTTTCTTCTGGGCTCATTGGTTTTCTCGCAGACGTCATCCATATGTCTCATAAAATCACCGATTCACTATCACAGGCATCGTCTTAGTCGAATTCAGCAACAAATAACGCCTGGTAGGGGCATTGTTTCTCAAAGCAACATTCACAGTGCGCCGCACGGTGATATAAGTGAATCACGCTGAAATCTTCTCCCAAGTTGACCACTCGGCTCTCCAGTTGACGTTTCTAAGCCTTCATGAACGAAGTTTCAGCAACTCTCCATCAGAGTCAAAATGCATGGGACAATTCTTACTGCAGGGCGCCTTTCCTATACGGGGATGGGGGTGAGGTGTGACTCTGAGAGTTGTCGGAGCCTGAGGCATCGCTCTTGGCGTCGCCTTCGGCCACACTACCTCTCCTTGAGAGTGTAGTCTCGCCGCTTGCTGTTAGGCATCTTGAAGTTTCTTCTAACTCGAGGATTCGACGAATCTTTTCTACCTCCAACATTGCTTCCAGAGATGCGTGATTATCCGTTTCTTGCATTTTTTCACGGCATGAGATGCACTGGCATTAATTTCTTCTCATCGCTTCTCGGTAATTTAGGCGTGATTGTACTGTGCTGCTGCCACTGTCATATTATAGTTTTTCCTAATGCTATAATAACTTGAAGTCGTAGAGTTATATCTCACCGGAATATCACCAATGTTGCATTATTGTTCTGAATTGATTACTGGTAGCGTGGTAGGTGATAACAGATATACATCATCTGGATTACATGAGTTTATTTAGTTCTACACTTATTCTACGCCTCAGAGCTCCCCGTCCCCTTAAGGTAAAACTCTGAGATCTAATTCGTGCCCCGGAAATATTCTAACTGTCTCTCTAACTCTAACTGCCTTTTTACTTTCTTGTATGACCAAGATGGCAGGGCTTGGTAGGCTTGGACAGTCTTGCCAATAGGCTTCCAGAGAGAAGGGGTTGCCCTCCATTTTGTGTAGTGTCATGGCATGGCTATCAAGAAGGCCAGTTGGATATAAGGAGGCCTATATGGGTATTTTCACAGGTTTATGTACATACGTACATGTAGATATTGGTTTTCTGCTC
>JAXCGZ010003966.1:75000-85000 GCA_037179515.1 Halocaridina rubra
GCCGACAGAGAAATCGACGCCTCAAACATCGACGAACAGCCTGCCGCTCTGAGCCCCGTGGTGACACAGGGAACGCAGCAGGACAAGCCCCCACCCAGTGCCCTGGTTGTAAAGGAGCCTCGAGTCAAAAATTCACCTTTATATCTCGATGGCGCAAATGTAAAAGACCTCGAATGTCCGTCCATAATTCCCGCGACCGACTTCCTGAAATACTTGGGTCTGCGGATGAGAAGTGACGAGTGGTCAAACAGAGAATATTATGAAACCTTTTAGGAACTATTCCTAAGATATTTCTTAGTAAGCCGAAGTGTGACCGGAGCATTGAGTGAAAATGCCCATTACAAGAAATATAAGTTGCCGGATCCGACCAAGAAGATGGCGAATCGTCGATTTTACTCGAGAGAAGAAGGAGAACCCCCTCCTTCCTTGCCTTCTGCCGTGAAGTTCTTCAGGACCACCTCCTTAAAATAGCTAAGTACTTGTGATCTGTATCCAGTGAGTAATGGGACAATTAGTAAAAGAAATTGAGGTCGGTGGACGCCGCCATTTTATCTTGTAGTTATGCTTTGACTCAGCCAACCCACCTATGAGGGGTGTGGCGCCTAATAAGTTGATAAAAGTAGAATTTCTGTACCCATTACTAACATGGATAATTTGTACTAATAGCTATAAGCAGTAATAAACTCCATTTTTGTTATAATTTGAGTAATATAAAGTAAATGCGTTTAAAGGGTGTTCCATTTATTTGTATTAATGCCTAGATTGAATTTTAAGAACGCGAATGTATAGATTTTTTAATTGACAAATTTAATGCACGTGAAATCACTACTACGGTATATTAATTTCTTAAGCGTAAGAATTATAGTGAGAAATATACTTGAGTCTGTTTTCAAGGTTTTTCCTAGACCACGTGTGATTTCCGAGAAAGGAATGCGGAAGTGACAAATCGATCTCCCAACCTCGTTATTATAAATATGCAGTAATTGTACTGATCTTTGCTATTCAAAGTACGTGTAAAATCATTTTTATATTAATTTCTTAAAGCGAAAAAAGTCGAGTGTTAAGATTACGCCTGTTTTTAAGGTTTTTCTTTTTTTGTTTGTTTTTTCTCCGCGGGAGTAATGTTTTAGCGAAAGAAAGACATAAATGACAGATCGTTCTTTTAATGTTGTTTTGATGGGAATTAATATTACGATACGTGTGTGGCATGCCATTTTGAAGAATAAGAACTTTCGTGATATTATTTTGAGATGAGTTTTTTTAATTTCGCGCTATGCAGGCGACTGTAAGAGTAAATTAGAGGAATTTGTGCTGTCCTACAATAGGGAAGGTTTTTCAGTGTCACCCAAACGTAGCTTCAAGGGAGTAGAATGTTTGTTTGTTCGTTAGAATGGGACCTAGGACTGGTGATGCAGTCATGTGACCGCACGGCCCAACCGAGATTTCACCTTTACTCTCCTTCAGAGAGACCGGAAAAGGGAAACCAACGTTGTAAATAAAAGGGAATTTTACAGAACGGGGATGATTGTTTTGTAAGTGATGCAGCGAGTGAGGCAGAGAATGAGTATGAATGACTGGGGTTATAATGGGGGGTTGCTCTAGGGGGTGAAATCGCGGAAAGCACCGTTAGGAAGCACGATTGGGGAGTCTCTGCGAGGGTCGTTCCCCTGCTCCGCCAGGTTCTTCTGCATGCCATATCAGAGTATTTTTATGGGAGGTGATGCGCTGTTGCAATATCTAGTGAGGGATATTTCTGAGAAAATGATTCTCCACCTGCCCAGATATGGTTGAGATGCCAATTTTGTTTTATTTTTGTTTTGTCCCCTACTCCGCCAATGAGATTATTATTCGATTTCCGAGAGATTCCAAGATAGATATTACGTGATAAAGGACGTGAATCTATGAATGATTCAGTATTTTCTTTGCTAGCTGCAGTATATACATTATTTGTCTGAAGAGATATGTTAGATTGATAAAATAAAACTTTGCGAGTTTTAGCCATGATAATGTTTATCAAAATTATTTCAGCTTGGTCATAAAAAAAGAGTGAGAGCTGACACGAAATGACAACAAGAATGTTACACAGCCGTTTCCCGTATTTGAGAGAGCAGAAGTTGATCCAGAAGCCAAAAGAACAGGGGAGAAAACAGCGTCCACATGCGCACCCCCATAAAAGCAAACAGACAGAACAGTTATAAGTCGAACTTCTCCCTGTTCTGGAGGAAATTCTGTTGTATAGTAATTCAAATAAGTCAAATTCGAGATAGCAAAATAATATATATATATTTTCTGTTTGAATTGGTCATGTACAACTCCGTACGAGATTTTGAAACTTAAGCAAAATGCATTCTTTACTGTTGCTAATGAAATATACTTTTTGTTTTTATTATTGCATACACAGGGACAGACTTTTTACATTTTTTCAGATTCCCGTTTTCGTTATATAGTTCTTTTTGTATTGAAGAAATCTTTAAAATCTTAATTAAAGAGTTTTGAAAAGATTATCTAGAAATAATTATTTTTAATTACTGTTACTGTTATGAATTTAAAAATTATAATTGAACTAATTAATATAATTGAGATTATTAGAGATTATCTGCTGAGTTTGAAATTTAATAAATTGATCATACTTAAGTCCTTTTAAGAAGTTTGTGAAGAAAAAGATATTTGTACTTTTGTTGATAGTAGTAGAGATATTGTTACATATGATTGTAATATTTTACTTTAATTTCATCCGAGATATGTTGCCTTTTAGAGAGTGTGTGCTTCGACTCAACCCTCTGATTTATAGCAAGAAAAAGATCGTCATTATAGACAAGGATGTGTATGCTATTACAGTAAAGTCCTTAGCAATATTAAACAGAAAGGAATGGATTTATGCTTCGACATTTCTGCAGTTGTACACTAAGTTCTTTTTGCTTTTGTTTTTTGTTAATGGGGAATAAGAATCGCCCTCTGACAATGAACGTCAAACTCTATCGATAGTCATTGCTAACGTTTGTTCACTTTCATTTGTTTATTTATTATTTTATTATTAGAGATACTCTGCGACGATTTTTTATTTTCAGTACAGTTAAAGGAAGGAGGCCCGTCTCATCTGACACGTGGGTGGATACCGGGACGTATTTCAAGGTCGCCCATTCAACCTTCCTCCCTCTCTCTCTCTCTCTCTCTCTCTCTCTCTCTCTCTCTCTCTCTCTCTCTCTCTCTCTCTCTCTCTCTCTCTCTCTCTCTCTACTCTGAGACTGACACAAGCTCCTTCCGATACTACAAGAATGTTGCCGTCATTGATTCTTTTTTTGTGTTTTTTTCCAGCGAAGCTAGGCGATAATTGTGCCTACATTTTATTGCAGTCGATAAATTTTTGCATGCTGTTATTGCATAAATACTTTCGCCACATATCGCAACTGTTTAGAGAATAGATAAGAACTCCCATTGACAAATTGGAGAGCCAGCAAGTTGCCACTTATGCTCTATATATATACATATATTTTGACAGCAGGAATTTGGATAGTAAAAGAGACTGTGTTAGAATGAGCATTACTATGAAATATAAGTATAGAACTCTGTTCTTACTTCTGAATGCCAGTCTCCAGTATATATATGGCTATTCCTGAATTAATATTTTTATTTTATTTTTTTAATTATTCTTATTTTTTGATCATGATTATTAGTAATGTTATTATGTTGACTGATATTGTTGCTATCTCTCAATGGCCTGTTGCTAATTATTATTTTTGAAATACAATCAGCAGTAACCTGATGATTTGTATCTTTTATCTGAATTCATACTTGATGCCACCGCTAATAAGAATATTTCTTTAGTGGCTTTTCTCAGCATTTAATGATTGTTCTTTTTGATGTCTATTGTAGAGTAATGCTATTTAGCAGTTTCTCAGCTAAGCCCTAAGAATCTTGGAATAATAATCTAGTTGTGTAGACACATACCTTCCATTACCACCCTATTCCTAGGCAGCCCCGACCTGCAAGTTCTAAAAGTCTTTAGATTTTGTCCTCTCAAACAAGTCCCTGTTGCCCATTGAATAGAGATTGCAATCACTTGCAGTTGCAGGGGAGGCAAAGTATAGCCTCCGAGTACCAACGTATGGCCATTGTTGGTACCCTGAAGTCATAGGGAACCTTTCTTACAACTGTAGTAGTGACATAGCTTCAAATTTTCATCCCGAGGTCTGCTTCAAAGGTACATGTGTATGCAGTACAGAAGAGAATCGTGCTGTTATTGCCTATCGCATTTTAAATGTTCGTACATACAGATGTTCTACATGATTTATATTTTTACTGTAGCTAACCAACTTTTGTAAATCTTTTGAAAAAGGAGAGAAGTAGACACAGTAACGTCATGGTCTCAACTAACCTGTGATCTTAATTAGTGTTTGATAATGATTAGTTACACACTGAAATCCTAATGATTAAGGTTAACTTTATTTTTTAAAAAATAGGAATGTTTGTACTAAAGATTGTTTAGTGTTCATAGAACTAGGAATTCTTAGAAAATAGCTTAAATAATTCGGCCCCATTTCAATTGTAAACTAATGTTAGCTAGGATATGTCCAAGAGCTCTCGAAAAAAATAGCCCATGCTTCGACTGAAATAAAAGATATTTCAGTTTTGGTTGGGAGGGATGTCGCATGACGGAAGTCGTGAAGAGAAACGGAAGAGGCTAGAGGTCAAGGGTGAAATAGAATACTCTCCCAATTGTTTTACTGCGGTCCGGTCAATGTTTGTGGAAAGTGTCAAGGAGATATATGACCGGACCCATGGGACTTAGCATCCGGCATCAAGTACCGGAAGAGGATGGGAAAGGCCAAGAAGTTAGCCATTTCCTAAACCACAAGACATGCCCTGGAGAGATGCCCAATAGCCACGCTCTGACCTGGAACTTTTCCGTTCTATAGGCTTGTTGAAATAGCCCCTCCCCGAAATAGGAGGGACTCCACTTCGAACCTGGTGTTGATTTGCAGGACTGGGTGTCACTTGAGTTCATTGGCAGGATTGGATGTCAAGCCACGCCCTGCCCCTGGGGTATTTCAAGAACCACCCAGGGCAGACACAGTTAGTTAGAACTTTGCCCGGGGCACGAATAGATTATAGATTGTGATAGTCATAGGGTGGGGGGCATTGAGGCATCAAATGTGTTGTACTCTAGAATAAATTAAGATAAAGGAATCACTGCTTGTCCATTCTTACCTTGCACCCTTCTGGTACTAATATTAACGTAGTGAGAAGAATTCATCACGACAACTGGTGAACGTGGTGAAATAGTAATTAACTTTACACAACTGGTACAAGCGGGAGATAACCCAGTCATCTTACAAATTGGTGAATTCAGATGGATAGCAAAACATCACAATATATATATATATATATATATATATATATATATATATATATATATATATATATATATATTATATATATATATATATATATATATATATATATATATATATATATATATATATATATATATATATATATATATATATATATATATATATATATATATATATATATATATATATATATATATATATATATATATATATATATATATATATATATATATATATATATATATATATATATATATATATATATATATATATATATATATATATATATATATATATATATATATATATATATATATATATATATATATATATATATATATATATATATATATATATATATATATATATATATATATATATATATATATATATATATATATATATATATATATATATATATATATATATATATATATATATATATATATATATATATATATATATATATATATATATATATATATATATATATATATATATATATATATATATATATATATATATATATATATATATATATATATATATATATATATATATATATATATATATATATATATATATATATATATATATATATATATATATATATATATATATATATATATATATATATATATATATATATATATATATATATATATATATATATATATATATATATATATATATATATATATATATATATATATATATATATATATATATATATATATATATATATATATATATATATATATATATATATATATATATATATATATATATATATATATATATATATATATATATATATATATATATATATATATATATATATATATATATATATATATATATATATATATATATATATATATATATATATATATATATATATATATATATATATAATCGTTAATTATGATCATATAAACACATTAACATATGTGTAAACATGAATCATATTTTACCTCTGAATGGGACTTGAACCTAAGATGCATAATTACTGTGCTAAGTCGTTATCAACTACACCACCGAAGGTCTAAAGGAGAAGCAGACCTTACAGCTTAGCAAATATGTTATTGTGTTTTTCTTATTATTGTTAATGCATGTAAAGCTGGAATTTGAATTAAATGCTAAAAAAAAAAATCCACGAGTGAGGTTAGGAGAAGCTGTACTATGAAAAAAATACATTCAGATAGAATATGTTAATTCCTAGTTTAGCAATTAAGTTGTGAGGTTTGCTTCTCCTTTATACCTTCGGTGGTGTAGTTGATAACGCCTTGGCACAGTAATTATGTGTCTTAGGTTCGAGTCCCAGTCAGGAGTAAAATATAATAAATGTATGTATCTGTATATATATATATATATATATATATATATATATATATATATATATATATATATATATATATATATATATATATATATATATGTATATATATATATATATATATATATATATATATATATATATATATATATATATATATATATATATATATATATATATATATATATATATATATATATATATATATATATATATATATATATATATATATATATATATATATATATATATATATATATATATATATATATATATATATATATATATATATATATATATATATATATATATATACATATATATATATATATATATATATATATATATATATATATATATATATATATATATATATATATATATATATATATATATATATATATATATATATATATATATATATATATATATATATATATATATATATATATATATATATATATATATATATATATATATATATATATATATATATATATATATATATATATATATATATATATATATATATATATATATATATATATATATATATATATATATATATATATATATATATATATATATATATATATATATATATATATATATATATATATATATATATATATATATATATATATATATATATAAAGCACTCTCTCTCTCTCTCTCTCTCTCTCTCTCTCTCTCTCTCTCTCTCTCTCTCTCTCTCTCTCTCTCTCTCTCTCTCTCTCTCTCTTCAAAGAAGCAACCTTCATAGGAAAAATAAGAGAGAGAAGAAATTGGTAGAGCAAAAGTGAGCATTTGATTCATGGGCAAAAAAAAACGTCCAAATCCACAATAATATCGTAAGTGTAGAGAACATTAGTTGCTTGGAGTCAGTGGTAGAACAGCATCTTCAACAAGTCCTTTGTTTAAAAAGGCAGGCATGATTGTGTATCATTTCTTCTTCTTCTTCTTCTTCTTCTTCAGTAGCAGCAACAGCTTACCCAATCTCTGTCAGAGGATGACCTTATCTGTAGCCTCAACGGAGACTAGAGTTAGTTTGACTCAAGGCGTGTGTATATGTGTATGTGTTCATATCTTGGCCACGACAGGGCTCTTTATTGTTTCCTGGTTAAAAATGAATGTCATTTATCATTTGGTGCTACCCAAACAATATTGCCAACGGAAACATTCGGGCCGTATTTTAAGCTGACGACATCAGAAAAACAAATAATAGATACAGAAGATATATATAGTGTGCATACTCGCACACACATGTGCACACACACACACACAAACACATACAATCATTCACTCACGCTTCCTTACAGACATCTGGCCCCTATTTTATGCTGATGACGCGAGAAAAAATTATAATATACACAGAATACATACATATACACAAGCTCACGCACTCACTCACACATATATATACAAGGTATGGACAATTGCCTCCTAGGACAATTACCCCTAGGACGAATACCCATGTATATATATAAATATATATATATATATATATATATATATATATATATATATATATATATATATATATATATATATATATATATATATATATATATATATATATATATATATATATATATATATACTTTACCATATGTGAAAACATGCATCATATTATACCCCGACTGGGACTCGAACCTGGGACACATAATTATTGCACCAAGGCACTACCAACTACAACACAGAAGGTCTAAAACAGAAACCAACCTTACAGATTAACTGCTATACTAGGAATGAAAGAATTCTATCTAAATGCCACTCTGTTCATATTTCAGTTTCTCAGAACCTCACTAGCGTCTTCGGTTTTGCATTTAATTCAAATTCCTATCTAATTAGGAATCAACAATATTCAAATAAGCACATTATAGTATGTGAAAACATGAATCATATTTTATCTTTTTGTCTATCTATCTATCCATATCTATCTATTTATCTATATATATATATATATATATATATATATATATATATATATAGATAGATAGATAGATAGATAGATAGATAGATAGATAGATAGATAGATAGATGGGGTGATTGATAGATAGATAGATAGATAAATATATATATATATATATATATATATATATATATATATATATATATATATATATATATATATATATATATATATATATATATATATATATATATATATATATATATATATAAATATATATATTTCTTTATTTCTTTATATATATATATATATATATATATATATATATATATATATATATATATATATATATATATATATATATATATATATATATATATATATATATTTCTTTATTTATTTATATATATATATATATATATATATATATATATATATATATATGTGTGTGTGTGTGTGTGTGTGTGTGTGTGTGTATTCTGAATTTCACGTTTTATAAAAAATACACAGTGAGAAAGAGGGACAAGATTACCCTCTCCGTGTTTCCCTGTGTGTAGTAGAAGTCGACTAAATGGGGCGAAGTGAGGGGACTGGTAATCCCTTCCTCAATATTTCCTAAGGAAAAGAGTCAAATTTATGCTTACACATGGCCACACCTATATAAATGGGGTTACTGCTCTTGCATATGGAATAGAATAGAATAAATATAAATAATACTATTATATGCATACATACATTCAAATATACATACATTCATGCATACAACCATACATATATATAGGCAGAGAGAGATTATGAGAGGGACATCACCAGGAAGGCTAAAGAAAATCCCAAGCTTTTCCACAGCTTTATCAGAGGAAAACTGAAGGTAAAAGAACAGGTTTTAAGGCTAAAGAGAGCGGATGGAAGCATCACTGAGACGGACGAAGAGATCTGCAAAGAATTGAACAAGGAGTTTCAGTCAGTATTTACAGTAGAAAATACCCCACCCCCTCAGATTGCAGTGATAGAAGCTCAAGGGCCGGTATTAGAGAACATCAACCTTACAGCCACAGAGGTATGCAAAGCGCTGATGGATTTAGATGTTCATAAAGCTACAGGTCCTGATGACATATCCCCTCATGTGCTTAAAAAATGCGCAAACACAATATCAGTGGCACTAAGTATCATATTTAAGGAGTCCCTGGAGTCGGGGGAGATTCCAAGATGCTGGAAACAAGCAAATGTGATACCTATCTTCAAAAAGGGAAGGAGGGATACGGCTCTGAACTATAGACCAGTTTCCTTGACCAGCATAGTTTGCAAAGTTATGGAGAAACTACTAAGGAAACATATCTCTCTTCACTTGGAATCCTTCAACTTTTTGTCAGTGAGGCAACATGGCTTCAGAGAAGGTAG
>JAXCGZ010003966.1:90000-107500 GCA_037179515.1 Halocaridina rubra
TATATATATATATATATATATATATATATATATATATATATATATATATATATATATATATATATATATATATATATATATATATATATATATATATATATATATATATATATATATATATATATATAAATATATATATACAGCCAAGAAGATGGTGATTCGTCGATTCTACATGAGAGATGGAGAAGCTGGGGGAACCTCCTGCGCCCAGAAGGAAGAAGAACCCCCTCCTCCATTGCCTTCTGCCATGATGTTCTTCAAGCAGTTTCCTCAAAATAGCTAAGTACTTGTGATTTGTATCCAGTGAGTAATGGGAAAATTAGCAAAAGAAATTGAGGTCGACAGGCGCCGCCATGTTATCTTGTAGTTATGCTTTGACTCCGCCAACCCGCCTATGAGGGGTGTGGTTCCTGGTAAATTAATAGAAGTAGAATTTCTGTACCCATTACTATCATGGATAATTTGCACTAATGGCTATAAGCAGTAATGAACTTCACCATTTTTGTTATAATTTGAATAATATAACGAGTAAATGCGTTTGAAGTATGTTCCATTTATTTGTATTAAAGCCTAAATTGATATTAAGAAGGCAAATGTATTGATTTTAATTAAAAAAGATTTAATATTTGACAAAGAAAAAATATAAAAAGAAAAAATGTACGTGTAAAATCATTTTTACATTAGTTTCTTGAAACGTATGAATTATGGTGAGAAATATACTTGAATCTGCTTTTAAAGTTTTCCTTTCATCACGTGTGATTTCCAAGAAAGTCATGCGGAAATTACCAATCGATCTTCCAACCTCGTTATTATAAAGATATTGTCATTGTACTGATCTTTGATATTTGAAGTATGTGCAAAAAAATTTTTATATTAATTTCTCAAAGCGTAAGAAATAGAGTGATAAGATCCTTGCACCTGTTTTCAAGTTTTTTTTTTATTATTATTATATCGCGGTGTCGCATGACTGAAGTCGTGCTGAAGCCAGAATCTGAAACTGTAACAAGTCGTGAAGAGAAACGTGAGAGGCTAGAGGTCAAGGGTGAAATAGAATACTCTCCCAGTTGTTTATCTGGGTACGGTAAACGGATCCAGGGGGCTTAGCACCTGGCTGGATCCATAGGGCTTAGCACCTGGCTGAACCCAGGTGCTTTAGCATAGGGCTTAGCCACCCGGCGTCAAGTGCCTCAAGAGTGTGGGAAAGACCCAGAATGTGGCCCTGCCCAAAATCCACAAGTAACCCTATATGCCCTGGAGGGATACCCAATAGCCACGCTCTGACCTGGAACTCTTCCGTTCTATAGGCCAACTGAAATAGCCCATCCCCCAAGAGGAGGGACCTCTCTTTGAACCTGAAGGCAATTGGCAGAAGTAGATTTAGCGACACGCCCTGCCCTTTGGGGTATTTCAAGCATCCCCATGGCAGCCAGAAAGCAGTCAGAGAGCGACAGTCAGTCAGAACTCTTACCAGGGGCACGAATAGATCATAGATTGTGATAGTCATAGGGTGAGGGGCATTGAGGCGTCGAATGTGTTGTACTCTAGAATAAATTAAGATAAAGGAATCACCGCTTGTCCATTCTTACCTTGTACCCGTCTGGTACTAATATTAACGTAGTGAGAAGAATTCATTACGACAACTGGTGGCAGCGCAGTACGGATCACACTCCTGGAAAAAAGTACGTCAAGAGACAGGTGAATGCCAGTGCAGACCCGTGCGAAGAAAACAAGAATGGCAAACGCACAAGACCAATACCTCCCAAGTCGGGAAATGGGCGACGAGGAAAAAGACCGGAAAATTCTCGAATTGGAGGAGCAAGTGCGGCGCCTACAAGCACGCGCCGACGCCGCTCCGTCGAGAAGGAACCTGGTCGACGAAGACAACACCGACAGCGAAACCGACGCCTCAAACATCGACGAACAGCCTGCCGCTCCGAGCCCCGTGGTGACACAGGGAACGCAGCAGGCCATGCCCCCTACCCGTGCCCTGGTGGTAAAGGCGCCACGAGTCAAAGATTCACCTTTATACTTTGACGGCGCAAACGTGAAAGGCCTCGAGTATCCATCCATATTTCCCGCAGCCGATTTTTTGACACACTTAGGTTTGCGGATGAGAAGCGCCGAGTGGACCGACGAGTACCGAATTAACGAAGTAGTACAAAGGTGCACCGGATTCGCGGCCGAGACCCTTGGCAGAGACGAATGGTCGGAAATAAAACAGTGGGAAACTTTTAAGGATCGGTTCCTAAAAATGTTCACAGTGCGACAGAGCGAAGAAACGCTCATATCTAAGATCCAAAACAGTCCCCGAAGACGTGGAGAGCAGTTGAGTTGGTACGCGAGTAGGATCGAAACGTTAACGGGTTCAGTGAGTGAAATTGTCGATAACTCGTACATGCGACAAAGTATTGTGCGGAGCGCCTTACGGAAAACTGTTCCGGAGAAGTGCCACTTTCTGTTGAAGTCCAACATCCCGGTCCCCGATCTCGTGCGTCTACTGCTGAATTGGTTCGAGAGCCACCCTGGTCATGGGCTTTCGGAAGAGGAAATTGATAGAGAAAGACTCTTAGGACCGAGCAGCGGTCCCCGTCGCAGCCATGACGAACGATCGAGGACCGAGGTTCCGAGACACGAAGGCAGGACGGTGCGCAAAGTGTTGCGGCATAGGTCACTCCCAGGATTGGTGCGTGGAAACGGCCCCACCGGACATAGTCTGCTTCAACTGTCTGGGGGCCGGACATCGGGTTAAAAGATGCCCCTCGGCGAGGATAACTCACGGAGTTGGGCAACGGGCGATCCAGAAAAAAAAAAAAACGCCGATGCCCCGACGGGAACCTCCAGCGAACGGTCCGAACACCTCCGGTCGAGGAGCTATCGCTCCTCCCGAACGAGAAGTCGTGGACATCACAAGACCACCTCCTCTGCGCAGATAAGTACTTGTAGTTTCTATCTAATGAGTAATGGGATCTTGCTAATAGAAATTGCGGTCGGTGGACTCCGACAAATTGCTTTGTTAGATACGGGCTCAGCCGTATCATTAATTGACCGTAGTATCGTTGCAGACCCCATCACTAAATTAGATACCCCAGTAGTTATTACTACTTTGGGCGATAATACCCCGAACTTTGTTAGAGTTAAAGAAGTGGTGAAACCCGTGATGGCATTTGAAGGGTGCCCCACAAGATTTAAATGTGCTTTTCTTGTTGTACCTAGGCTAAGTGTTGAACAGGCGAAAGTAATAATTGGTTTCGAGGACATGGTAAAAATGGGAGTCAGTATTGTTAATACACGCGGTAAAACTACCGTAACGGTAAATGAGAACGAAATAGTTGCACGTTCCGCGCGCGCGTCAGTGTCTGCATGCGTGTTGAAAGAGAAAAACGATAACTACATCGTGACGCTTCGGGAAGAAATTATTGAGAGCGGTACTGCATGCGTTTTAGAAGTTATTACCTCGCGAGTAATCCTGAACGCTCGAGCCTTATGCGCAGAATTTGTCGGAGAGTACGTGGATTTTTTTCCTAATAAACTGCAAATGGTCCCTGAGGGATCGCGGAAATTAACTGTTATGTGCGCGAACATGTTGCCGATCCCGCTAGTTATTCCTAGAAACACGAAAGTCGCCGAATTCGAAGAAGTGCGCGAGTGTTACAGTGTAAATTTCACGAGGGTCGCGGAAGACCCCGAGCGTATCATGAATTTGCAGGCGTTAGCGAGAGGACTGAGCGCTGCTGAACATTCTACTTTTATGACTGAACTTGTCGCTAAATATTATGATGTTTTTGCTTTAGATAACGACCCCCTTGGAGAATGCACTCTCATGCCTTTTGATATTAACACAGGAAGTCACTCCCCCACCTTTGTCAAACCCTATCGCACTCCGTTTGTATACGAAAAAAGGTTAGAGGAAATGGTATCTGATTTAGAGAAAAAGGGCGTCATTAGATTGTCTAAAAGCCCTTGGCACAGTCCCATAGTAGTAGTTAAGAAGAAAGACGGAGATCTTCGATTGTGCGTGGATTTCCGCAAACTAAATTTGCTCACCGAAGGCGATAAATTCCCCCTCCCTATAATTGAAGATGTATTGTGTCACGTCAGCGGCGCTAAGTATTCTACCACTCTCGACCTCCTGGCGGGTTACCACCAGGTAGTCCTAGAAGAGAAGAGTAAAGTGAAGACCGCTTTTTCAGTAAATAATAAACTCTACGAGTATAATCGTTTGCCTTTTGGGTTAAAAAACGCCCCCAGTCATTTTAGCAGACTCATGACAACCGTGCTCCTGGGCCTCATCGGTAACGCCGTGTTAGTGTATTTGGATGATTTAGTTATAATCGGACAAACCTTTGAAGAACACGCCCGGAACCTCATTTCAGTTTTAGAAGCCTTAAGACAGAATAACCTGCGCGTGAAATTGTCTAAGTGCCAGTTTTTCAAAGCAGAAGTAGAATTTCTTGGACACAAATTGTCATCAGCGGGTGTGGCAGTATTACACGATAAAGTAAAAGCCATCGAAAAGTTTGCGCGGCCCAAAACGTGTAAAGATGTTAGATCATTTCTCGGACTTTGTTCGTATTACCGTAAATTCATTGAGAAGTACGCGGACATTTCCCGTCCCTTAGACAGACTCCGAAATGCTCACCAGATTTGCTGGACGTCCGAGCACGAGGCCGCATTTGTAGCTTTAAAGAAAGCCCTAATGTCCACTCAAGTACTCGCTTATCCTAAATTTGATCGGGCGTTTTACGTCACGTGCGACGCTTCCGACGTTGCGATCGGCGGAGTAATATCGCAGGACGATGATGAGAAAAGAGACCGCCCCATTAGTTTCGCTTCCCGGGCGCTCACAGACACTGAGCGGCAGTATTCTACCATCGAACGAGAGGCACTCGCTATCGTGTTCATCCTAGAAAAGCATAAATATTTCCTACTTGGATATCCAGTAATAATTCGTAGCGATCACCTGCCTTTAAAGTACGTGTATGCAAACCCGCTAAATAACCAAAGGCTTTCCCGATGGCTGTTAAGGCTTATGCAGTTTAATATACAGGGGTTTGAGTATGTACCCGGAAAAAGTAACAAAGTAGCAGATGCCCTGAGCAGGGTAGTGCGGGAAGTCCCCGCCCTGGCCATTACCCGTTCAATGAGGAACGCGGGCCATCGGACTGTGGACACGAAGCGTCCTGCAACTGCGGGAGCCGATCCCGATTCCGCACACACACTCCTTCAGAGTGATGGGGAAAATCATCCTTGCAAGGTAACTAAAAGCGTGAATGGGGGAAGTGAGGGTGAGCGAGGACCGAGTGAAAGTTGCGAGACTGAACGTGAGAGTGAGCGAGTGAGTATGAATGAGTGGGGGGAGGGCTCTTGTGGGTGGAATCGAGAGGAGCTCGTAAGGAAGCAGGACGAGGATGCGTTGTGGGGAGAGGTAAAGAAACTCTTACAAGGAATAAATGGCGAAGTCCCTGTTAAAATTCGACGCCAAATAGATTCATTCGTAACAGAAGGTGGAATCTTGTACAAAATGTTTAAGAGAAAAGACGAAGAGGGGGGATACGCGGCAGTACTCCCCAAGGAATTCCACCGTCACGCCCTCTTTCTGTGTCACACGAGTCCCGCAGCCGGCCATATGGGAATTGAGAAAACGTATCGGTTGCTAAGTACCCAATTTTATTGGAAAGGGATGTATAAGGATGTCGTAGAGTATGTAAAGAAATGCCACGTGTGCAATTGCTTCAAAAGACAGCCTAATACAGTTCCCCCTGCCCGGATTTGGCCGCGATGCAGTTTTAAATGGGAGAGAGCCCATTGCGATTTGATAAGCCCCTTGCCCCGATCATATGATGGCTACTTATACATATTCGTACTCACAGACGAATGCACAAGATATACCTTTACGTATGCGATGAAGGATAAGAGCGCGGCTTCGGATGCCGTTGCCCTGTACCAGTTTACATTGGTATTTGGATTCCCTCGAGAAGTCGTAACTGATAATGGATGCGAATTTATGAACGAAGTTTTCAAGGGGTTATGCGAGTTAGCACGAGTTCGCCATGCCGCGGTCCAAGCGTATCGGCCGCAAGCTAACGGGTTAGTAGAGCGACGAAATGCCTCCATTATTACACTATTACGTCAACTCGCTGCCTCTGACCCCCAAGGCTGGAACCTGCACCTGAAACAAGCGGAGCAGGCCCTGAATTTCGCATATCATAAATCCATCGGGGACTCCCCCTATTTCTTAGTGTTTGGGGAAGATCCCAAATTACCCTGGGACACCTTCGCCCCGCAAAAGCTCTTGCCTGTGTATGATATTGAGAGTCTTCGAACGTATGTGATAAATACCGCCAGAAAGACCTACGAACTTACGGCGGCCATCCTGGATAAGCAGAAAGAGAGATATGCAAAAGCGTATGATCTCAGGCATAGTACGAAGAGGCATGAAGTAAAAGTAGGCGACCGAGTCTACGTGAAAAATGTTAACCGCCAGCATAAAATGTCCCCTTGTATCTAGGTCCATATCGGGTATTGGAGATAGCGCATGACAATATAACCCTTAGAGATTTACGCAGTGATAAAATTTGCCATTTTCATTCCAGCTTGGTCATAAAGAAAGAATGGGAGCTGACAAAAAATGACAACAAAAATGTTACACAGCCTTTTCCCGTATTTGAAAGAGCGGAAGTTGATCCGGAAGACGAAGGAACAGGGGAGAAAACAGGGCCCACATCCGCAAACCCCCCGTAAAAGCTAGTCAGCCGGAGCCCTGAAGGCAAACCTTGGGCAGCATAAGAGCAGAAAGAATAACGTAATAAAAGGGGTGGTAAAAATAAAAGTACCCCACCGTGCGTAAGTATGGGCAGACAGACAGAACGGTCTTATGTCGGACTTCCCCCGTTCCGAATGTCATCCTGTTGTATAGTAATTCAAATAAGTCGAATTCGAGATAGTAAAAGAATATATATATTTTCTGTTTTAATGGTTCCTGTACAACTCCTTACGAGGTTATGAAACTTAAGCAAAATACATTCTTTACTGTTGCTAATGAAATATACTTTTTGTTTTATTATTGCATACACAGAGATAGACTTTTTATATTTTTTCAGATACCCGGTTTTGTTACATAGTTTTGTGTAAAGAAAAATCTTTAATATCTTTATCCCATTGATATACAATATAATTAAAGAGTTTTGGAAAAGATTATCTAGAGATAATTATGGTTAATCCCTATCATTGTCATGAATTTTAGATTACAATTGATCTAATTAAGATAATTGAGATTCTCCGAGATTGTATGTTGAGTTTTAAATTTAAAATTAATGATACTTAAGTCCTTTTAAGACGTTGTTAAGAAAAAGCTATTTGTACTTTTGTTGATAGTAGTAGAGATATTGTCACATATGATTTTAATCTTTGTCTTAGTTTTCTCAGAGAAATGTTGCCTTATAGAGAGTGTGCTTCGACTCAACCCTCTGATTTATAGCAAGAAAAGAGAGAGATTGTCATTATAGACAAGGATGTGTATGCAATTACAGTAAAGTCCTTGGCAATATTAAAACAGAAAGAAATAGATTTATGCTTCGATGTTTCTGCAGTTGTACACTAAGTTCTTTTGCTTTTGTTTTTGTTTTTTTAATTGGGAAATAAAAATACCCCCCTAACAATAAACGTCAAACTCTATCAATAGTCATTGTTCACGTTTGTTCACTTTCATTTGTTTATTTATTCTTTCATTATGTGGAGATACTCCGCGATACTTTATTTTTTATTTCAGTGCATGTAAAGGAAGGAAGCCCGTCTCACCTGACACGTGGGTGGATACCGCAACGTATTTCACTGTCGCCCAGTCAACCTTTCTCTCTCTCTCTCTCTCTCTTTCTCTCTCTCTCTCTCTCTCTCTCTCTCTCTCTCTCTCTCTCTCTCTCTCTCTCTCTCTCTCTCTCTCTCTCTCTCTCTCTCCTCTCTCTCTCTCTCTCTCTCTCTCTCTCTCTCTCTCTCTACTCTGAGACTGACATGAGCTTCTTCCGATGCTACAAGAATGTTGCCGTCATTGATTCTTTTTTTTGTTTTTTTTCCAGCGAAGCTAGGCAATACTTGTGCCTACATTTTATTGCAGTTGATAAATTGTTGCATGCTGTTATTGCATAAAAACTGATAAGACATCAGTAGTACCGACATTTGCATAAATATTTTTGCCACATGTCGCAACTGTTTAGAGGATAGATAGAACTCCCATTGACAAATTGGAGAGCCCGAAAGTTGCCGTTTATGCTCTATATATATATATGCATATATTATGACAGCAGGAATTTGAATAGTAAAAGAGACTGTGTTAGAATGAGCATTACTATGAAATATAAGTATAGAACTCCGTTCTTACATCTGAATGCCAGTCTCCGTTGTATATATATGGCTATTCCTGAATTAATATTTTTATTTTATTTTTTTATTATTCTTATTTTGATCATGATTATTAGTAATATTATTATGTTGACTGTTATTGTTGCTATCTCTCAATGCCCAGTTGCTAACTATTATTTTTGAAATGCAATCAGCAGTAACCTGATGATTTGTATCTTTTATCTGAATTCATACTTGATGTTATTGTAGCCACTGCTAATAAGAATATTTCTTTAGTGGCTTTTCTCAGTATTTAATGATTGTTTTTTATGACTATAGTAAAGTAATATTATGTATCAGTCACCCAGCTAAGTCCTGAGTGTTTGGGAATCCTAATCTAATGATGTAGGCAAATGTGCAAATAAGGAATATGTTTCCACGCAGCCCCGACCTGCAAGTTCTAAAAGTCTTTAGATTTTGTCCTCTCTCAAACAAGTCCCTGTTGCCCATTGAATAGAGATTGCAATCACTTGCAGTTGCAGGGGAGGCAAAGTATAGCCTCAGATTACCAACGTATGCCATTGTTGGTACCCTGAAGTCATAGGGAACCTTTCTTACAACTGTAGTAGTGACATAGGTTCAAATTTTCATCCCGAGGTCTGCTTCGAAGGTACGTGTGGATTGCAGTACTGAAGAGAAATCGCTGTGACGTTGCAGGTCTCCTACAGGGGGGTCTTGGTCAAGATCGGCCCGAGGGTAGGACGAAAAAGCCAGGCTGGAGGGGTTTAGAAGATGCATCGATCGCTTCCTCTTCGTCTTGCCTATCTTAGAAAGAAGATAATATGTGGTAGTGTACGAACCTGGGCCTGCAGTGAAGACGGCGGGGGAGTGAAAAAATGAGGACACAAACAAACCGTTTTATAACGCCTAGCAAAAATTTCATGAGCAAGGGAGGGAAACAAAAGTCTCTAACAGCTTAATAATACTTTATTTCTGTAAAAGAAATGAAGAAATCCCAGAAAAAAAGGGAGTTCCCATACATGTCCTAACTGTAGTGAAAAGAGAGAAAAAAAAAAAGTCTTTTAAAACATCTTAATTATACCTTTAGAAGCCACGTAAACGCGTTGATGGGATCCAAACAGAAAGAAAAGGGAATCCCTATGCATGTCCAAACTTCAGAAAGAGAGAAAGGAAGGGTATGGAAAATCCCTTATTAGTTGTTGAAAAAAACAACCCACGTTTTAGAACTGAAAGAAAAAAATGGGAAAGAAAAGGTCCCCACCGTCTTTGACCACTGTGCTAAAAGACCATTTCTTTTTTTAATTGTTTTACTAGCTTTAAGATAATTTTAAGCAAAAACTCAGAGACTCCTTTAAATATAGTTTTTGAATAAGTGCCATTGATAAATTGTATGATTTGCACCAATAGTAATAAGTTGTCTTCTGCCTAAATAATATCATTGTTTTGCTTAGATATTATCATCGTTTTGCTTTAGCATTATCATTGTTTGAATCATGATTTAATCTTTGTGTTCATTAAGTTTTCATATCAGTTTGTCTCTGAATAGGAATTGCATATTGAAATGATGAATGTTTTTTGACTTTTCACATCGTAACAAATATTTTGTTTCAGGAGTAGTTTTTTAAGGCCTAATTTTAAGACAAATCAATGCCCCATAGTAACGATAGGAATAGAAATTATAAGATGAGGTTGCTTATGGAAATCACCATTTATGTTATTGTCTATCGCATTTTAAATGTTCGTACATGCTAATGTTCTACATGATTCATATTTTTACTGTAACTAACCAACTTTTGTAAATCTTTTGAAAAAGGAGAGAAGTAGACACAGTAACGTTATGATCTAAACTAACTTGTGATCTTAATTAATGTTTGATAATGATTAGTTACACACTGAAATCCTAATGATTAAGGTTATTTTTATTTTTTAAATATAGGAATATGTTTGTACTAAAGATTGTTTAGGGTTCATAGAAATAGGAATTCTTAGATAATAGCTTAAATAATTCTGCCCCATTTTTATTGTAAACTAGTGTTAGCTAGGATATATCCAAGAGCTCTCAAAAAAATAGCCCATGCTTCGACTGAAATAAAAGACATTTCAGTTTTGGTTGGGAGGGATGTCGCATGACTGAAGTCGTGCTGAAGCCAGAATCTGAAACTGTAACAAGTCGTGAAGAGAAACGTGAGAAGCTAGAGGTCAAGGGTGAAATAGAATACTCTCCCAGTTGTTTATCTGGGTACGGTAAACAGATCCAGGGGGCTTAGCACCTGGCTGGATCCATAGGGCTTAGCACCTGGCTGAACCCAGGTGCTTTAGCATAGGGCTTAGCCACCCGGCGTCAAGTGCCTCAAGAGTGTGGGAAAGACCCAGAATTCGGCCCTGCCCAAAAACCACAAGTAACCCTATATGCCCTAGAGGGATACCCAATAGTCACGCACTGACCTGGAACTCTTCCGTTCTATAGGCCAACTGAAATAGCCCATCCCCCAAGAGGAGGGACCTCTCTTTGAACCTGAAGGCAATTGGCAGAAGTAGATTTAGCGACACGCCCTGCCCTTTGGGGTATTTCAAGCATCCCCATGGCAGCCAGAAAGCAGTCAGAGAGCGACAGTCAGTCAGAACTTTGCCCGGGGCACGAATCGATCATAGATTGTGATAGTCATAGGGTGAGGGGCATTGAGGCGTCGAATGTGTTGTACTCTAGAATAAATTAAGATAAAGGAATCACCGCTTGTCCATTCTTACCTTGTACCCGTCTGGTACTAATATTAACGTAGTGAGAAGAACTCATTACGACAGCGGTGTAATATTTTGGTGGGAAAAAAAATTAACAGAGATGACAGATCGTTCTTTTAATGTTATTATGATGAAGAAATTTATATTACAATACGTGTGTGGCATTTCTTTTTGAAGAATAAGAAATTTTGTGATAGTATTTAGATATGAGTTTTTTTTTATTTCTCAGTACGCAGGCGAAAATAACAGCAAACTCGAGTGAATTTGTGCTGTCCTTGGAATAGGGGAGTTTTTCAGTGTCACCCAAATGTAGCTTCAAGGGAATAGAATGTTTGTTTGTTTGTTTGTTGGAATGGGACCTAGGACTGGCGAGGCTGTCATGTGACCACGCGGCCCAACTGAGATTTCACCTCTACACTCCTTCAGAGTGGTAGGGGAAGGGAAACCAACATGTTGTAAATAGAAAGGAATTTTACAGAGAGAAAGGGAATGCAAGTTTGAATGTGAGCGAATGAGTATGAATGACTGGGGGTATAATGGGGGGTTGCTCTAGGGGTGAAATCGCGAGAGAGACCATTGGGAAGCATGATTGGGGGAGTCTGCAAGGGTAGCCCCCCTGCTCTGCCGGGTCTTTGCGCAGGCCATATCAGCGTAGTTTTAATGGTAAGTGCGTAGCCGTTAAAATATCTACTGAGGGATATTTTTGAGAAAGTGATTCTCCACCTGCCCAGATATGGTTGAGATGCCAAGTTTGTTTTATTTTTGTTTCGTTCCCTACTCCGCCAATGAGATTATTATTCGATTTCCAAGAATTCCAAGATAGATATTACGTGATAAAGGACGTGACTCTATGAATGATTCTTTATTTTTTTGCTAGCTGCAGTATATACATTATTTGTCCGAAGGGATATGTTAGATATATAAAATAAAACTTTGAAAGTTTTAGCCATGATAATGTTTATCAAAATTATTTCAGCTTGGTCATAAAGAAAGAGTGTGAGCTGACACAAAATGACAACAAGAATGTTACACAGTCATTTCCCGTATTTGAGAGAGAAGAAGTTGATCCAGAAGCCGAAGGAACAGGGGAGAAAACAGCGCCCACATGCGCACCCCCCATAAAGCTAGTCAGCTGCAGCCCTGAAGGCAAACCTCGGGCAGTATAAGAGCAAGAGAAATAAAGTAATAAAAGGGAGGGTAATAATAAATTACCCAACCGTGCGTAAGTATGAGCAAACAGACAGAACAGTAATATGTCGAACTTCCCCCTGTTCCGGAGGTAATTCTGTTGTATAGTAATTCAAATAAGTCAAATTCGTGATAGTAGAAGAATATATATATTTTCTGTTTTAATTGTTCCTGTACAACTCCTTACGAGATTATGAAACTTAGGCAAAATGCATTCTTTAATGTTGCAAATGAAATATGATTTATGTTGCTATTATTGCATACACAGAGACAGACTTTTTATATTTCTTCAGATTCCCGTTTTTGTTATATAGTTTTTTGTGTGAAGAGAAACCTTTAATATCTTTATCCCTCTGATATATATTGTAATTTAAGAGTTTTGAAAAAGATTATCTACAGATAATTATAGTTAATCACTATCATTGTCATGAATTTATAATTACAATTGAGCTAATTAAGATAATTGAGCTTATTAGAGATTATATGTTGAGTTTGAAATTTAATAAATTAATGATACTTAAGTCCTTTTAAGACGTTTGTTAAGAAAAGGATATTTGTTCTTTTGTTGATAGTAGTAGAGATATCTGTCACATATGATTTTAATATTTTGCTTTAATTTCATCAGGGATATGTTGCCTTACAGAGAGAATGTGCTTTGACTCAACCCTCTAATTTATAGCAAGAAAAAGACTGTCATAATAGATAAGGATGTGTATGCTATTTCAGTAAAGTCATTTGCAATCTTAAACAGAAAGGAATGGATTTATGCTTTGATATTTCTGCAGTTGTGCACTAAGTTTTTTTTTTTTTTTTTGCTAAATTGGGGAATAAAAATAGCCCTCTGACAATAAACGTAAAACTCTAGCAAGTGTCATTGCTCACGTTTGTTCACTTTCATTTCTTTATTTATTCTTTTGTTATGTAGGGACACTCCGCGATGATTTTTTTTTTTTTAAATTTCAGCGCAGGTAAAGGAAGGAAACCCGTCTCCAGCTAAGTGTGGGTGGCTACCGCAATGTATTTCAATGTCGCCAAGTCAACCCTTTTTTCTCCACCCTTCCCATCTCTCTCTCTCTCTCTCTCTCTCTCTCTCTCTCTACTCTGGGACTGACTTGTGCTCCTTCCGATGCTAAGAAAATGTTGCCGTCATTGATTCTTTTTTTTTTCCAGCGAAGCTATTCGATTTTGTGCCTACATTTTATTTCAGTTGATAAATTTTTGCATGCTGTTATTGCATAAATACTGATAAGACATCGGTAGTACCGACTTTTGCATAAATATTTTTACCACATATCGCAACTGTTTAGAGAGTAAATAAAACTCCCATTGACAAATTGGGGAACCTGAAAGTTGCCGCTTATGCTATATAAATATATATATACATATTATGACAGCAGGAATTCGAATAGTAAAAGAGACTGTGTTAGAATAAGCATTACTATGAATTATAAGTATAGAACTCTGTTCTTACTTCTGAATGCCAGTCTCAATTGTATATATATATATATTACTATTCCTGATTTAGTATGTTTATTTCATTTTTATTATTCTTATTATGATCATGATTATTAGTAATGTTATTATTATGTTGGCTGTTATTGTTGCTATCTTTCAATGGCCTTTTGCTAATTATTATTTTTGCAATGCAATCAGCAGTAACCTAATGATTTGTATCTTTTATCTGAATTCATGCTTGATATTATTGT
Source organism: Halocaridina rubra (assembly GCA_037179515.1). Lineage (NCBI taxonomy): Eukaryota > Metazoa > Arthropoda > Malacostraca > Decapoda > Atyidae > Halocaridina > Halocaridina rubra. The sequence continues at coordinate 103,989 of JAXCGZ010003966.1, forward strand.
AGCCACTGCTAATAAGAAAATTTCTTCAGTGGCTTTTCTCAGCATCTAATAATTGTTCTTTTTGATGTCGATAGTAGAGTAATATTATGCATCAGTTTCTCAGCTAAGTCCTAAGTATCTTGGAATAACAATCTAATGGTGTAGACACATACCTTCCACTACCGCCCTATTTCCAGGAAGCCCCGACCTGCAAGTTCTAAAAGTCTTTAGATTTTGTTCTCTCTCAAACAAGACCTGTTGGCTATTGAATAAAGATTGCAAACACTTGCAGCTGCAGGGGAGGCGAAGTATGGCCTCGGATTACCGGCATATGGCCATTGTTTGTACCCCAAAGTCATAGGGAACCTTTTTTACAACTGTATTAGTGACATAGGTTCAAATTTTTGTCCTGAGAATCTGCTTCATATGTACGTGTGTTTTGCAGTACAGAAGAGAAAGCAGCTGTGACGTTGCAGGTATCCAAACAGGGGTGGTTATAGTCAAGACCCACCTCAGGAGTAGGATGAAGCCAGGTTGGAGGGGTTCAGTAGATGCATCGATCTCCCTCCGTTTTGTCTTGCCAGTCTTCAGAGAGGAAGGGAATTTGTGGTAGTGTACGAACCTGGGCCTGCAATGAAGAGTATGGCGTGGGAGCGAAAAGCATGAGGGAGTTGCCGTTGTATAACGCCTAGCAAGAATTTCATGAGCAAGGGAGAAGAAACAGAAGTGTTTTAAAACATCTTAATAACGCCCTAGAAGCCACATAAACGAGTTGATGAGATCAAGAGAGGAGCAAACCCCATAGTCCTCGACAGCACCTGGAGGACACGAGCGAAGAAACGTTCCTCCAAGAACAGCAGAATTAATTTTAAGGCCCAATCTTAAGACAAATCAATGCCCCATAGTAACGTGATAGGAATAGAAATTATAGGATGAGGTTTCTTATAGTAATTACCATTTATGTTATTGACTATCGCATTTTAAATGTTCATACATGCTAATACTCTACATAATTTGTTTACTAATGTTCTACATGACTCATATTTTTACTTAACTAACCAAATTTTGTAAATCTTTTGAAAAAGGAGAGAAATACATAAGGTAACGTTATGATCTGAACTGGCTTTTGATCTTAATTAATGTTTGATAATGATTAGTTATACACTGCAATCATAATGATTAAGTTTATTTTTTTTTTTAGTATAGAAATATGTTTGTATTAAAGATTTCCCACCAGGAAATAGATGCCCTGCATGCTCTAGATCGTCCAGACAAGTTTGTCTGTAAAATTACTTTTAAGCTATAAGAATAATGCTATGTTCCTGTAATCTGTTTAGAAGTTCATAGAAATAGGAATTATTAGATAATAGCTTAAATAATTCGGCCCAGTTTTTATTATAAACTAATGTCAGTTAGGATATATCAAAGAGCTCTCAAAAGATTACCCATGCTGCTGCTGAAATAAAAGATATTTCAGTTTGGTTGGGAGGGATGTCGCATGACTGAAGTCTTTCTGAAGTCACATGAAAGCCTGCTGAAGCCAGGATCTGAAACTGTAACAAATCTGGAGGAGTAACGGTTGAGGGCACAGATGTTTTATTACATGCCCTCACTTTTATTGGGTTTTGGGTCCAGATCATGCTTCCCCTTGGCACCACCAAGGTTTATGGCTAGACACATGGAACTTTAATTTCCGGCGCACTGCACCCTAAGAGGCCAAAAAGATAAGGGACCCTCGGTCCTCGAAAACACCAAAAAAGGTTGTAAACATTTGACCCATATTTGTATGTACACACCCTGGAGAGAGAGAGGCCCCAATAGCTGCGGGCAATTTAGAACTTCTTCTGTTCAATAGGCCTGCTGAAACAGCCACTCCCCAAAGAGGAGGGACTCTTCTTTGAACCTGAAGTCTATTGGCAAAACTGGATTACACGACACGCCATGCCAGTTGGGTATTTAAAGAATCCCAAAGGTAGACAGAGAGTTCAGTTAGCATTTTCCCAGGGGCACGAATAGATCATAGATTTTGATAGTCATAGGGTGTGGGGGGGCACTGAGGCTTCGAATATGTTGTACTCTAGAATAAATATATATTAAAGGAACCACCGCTTGTCCATTCTGACTTTGCACCCTTCTGATATTAATAGTAATGTAAGTGATTAGAGTCATTACGACATATATATATAAATATATGTATATATATATATATAAATATATATATATATATATATATATATATATATATATATATATATATATATATATATATATATATATATATATATATATATATATATATATATATATATATATATATATATATATATATATATATATATATATATATATATATATATATATATATATATATATATATATATATATATATATAGTATATATATATATATATATATATATATATATATATATATATATATATATATATATATATATATATATATATATATATATATATATATATATATATATATATATATATATATATATATATATATGAATCATTTATATACCTATGCTATAGTAAATATATACTATACCTACTATATATACTATAGTATATATATATAAGCTATAATATATATATATATATATTATTATTATATATATATATATATATATATTATTATAATATAATATATTATATATATATATATATATATATATATATATATATATATATATATATATATATATATATATATATATATATATATATATATATATATATATATATATATATATATATATATATATATATATATATATATATATATATATATATATATATATATATATATATATATATATATATATATATATATATATATATATATATATATATATATATATATATATATATATATATATATATATATATATATATATATATATATATATATATATATATATATATATATATATATATATATATATATATATATATATATATATATATATATATATATATATATATATATATATATATATATATATATATATATATATATATATATATATATATATATATATATATATATATATATATATATATATATATATATATATATATATATATATATATATATATATATATATATATATATATATATATATATATATATATATATATATATATATATATATATATATATATATATATATATATATATATATATATATATATATATATATATATATATATATATATATATATATATATATATATATATATATATATATATATATATATATATATATATATATATATATATATATATATATATATATATATATATATATATATATATATATATATATATATATATATATATATATATATATATATATATATATATATATATATATATATATATATATATATATATATATATATATATATATATATATATATATATATATATATATATATATATATATATATATATATATATATATATATATATATATATATATATATATATATATATATATATATATATATATATATATAT
>JAXCGZ010003967.1:12500-15000 GCA_037179515.1 Halocaridina rubra
TCATTCTCTAAATTATTCAAGTGACTTTTTTTTTTTTTAGAATACGTCGTATGCTTGATATTGTATACATATAATAATTTTATTTCTTGGTTTGTTTTTCTGCTTGTATTAAATATTCTTCAAATTTCAAAAGTATATTCTTTGAATGAAATTATTAAAAAAAAAAAATGTCCCTTACAATATACACGAAGAAATATGTACACTCTGCTTAATCTGTTCTTGTACAGATATTAGAAAAGCATCACATGATGATGCTTGAGATGAATAATCAGCAATATAAAGAAAAGTAATGACCTTTGACCTTTCATTACAAAATTGTCTCGACTGATACTAATTTTAAATCACTGTATTTGTCTTGAAATACTACCGCACTATACTTACTATGTCAAAATATATATCATATATCATAAATTTCGATCGCAATCGGACCCTCCCATAGCAATATCCATTTTCTATGCGTTGCGTTATCATATATCTAATTTTGACAATTTTTATGCAGTTTTCACATATTTTCTATTGATTTTTCACGAAAGCATTGTCATCTTACGCATAGCCAAGTGGTATAACATAGTGGTTTTAACTTTAGGAAGCATACAAAGGAGCCAGTGACCGCAAAGCCTAGATATATGCAAGAATTGTGCTTCCATATTGAAAACGTTTATAAAAACTAAAGTTCTTTGTACTTGGGGTGATACCAAGCCACTAATTTTCAGCATATTGTAAACCTGAAAATAGCTGTAAAAAGAAGAAGAAATTTGCTTTTTGCTAATAGCTATTTATTTATGGAAAACAAAAAATGAAAAAAATATCTGGGAGATGACATGAAAAAATTATGCATTTGAACAATTTTATTTAGTGCAACGGTGAGATTTACCAGAAAAAAAAATCGCCGAATATGTAGTAGTGGGTGTAGTGGCTGGGAAAGATTTGTTAGAATTTTTGTTAAAAAGAACTTGTATGATTCTATTACTGATGTTAATAAGAAGGAGTTGTTCATATTTTTTCCCAGGTTTAGGCCTAGATATAATTAATTGCATAATGGAAAATTTCATTTCGTTCAGATGAACATAATTTTGCCAGTAATGGCATGGTAGTAATGCTTTTGTTAGTATGAATGTGTTATTGATGGTCGAGTATGGCAACGGATGATTGTAAATACCACGTGAGCTTGTTAGTCACACTGCTTTTGAATGACACCTGTGCCCTTATATATTGTTTCTGTTTGTAAGGAAGACAGGAGTAGATAATTCTATAGCACTGATGACACTCACAAACACAACACACACACTCACACACATACACACACGCGCTCGCTTGCGATTCGTGACTAAAAACTAAATTCGAAATGCTTTCTTAAGTTTAAGGACAGATATATGTGTCAATGAATAAACAATGAAACCGACGAAGAGACGGGGAATTACGAGCATATGGCTGTTTCTGGCAAACATAATTACATTGATGTAATCAAGAAAATACATACACACGCACGCACACATGTACATACAGACACACACACACACACACACACACACACACACACACACACACACACACACACACACACACACACACACACACACACACACACACACACACACACACACGGCTCTGAACTATAGACCAGTTTCCTTGACCAGCATAGTTTGCAAACTTATGGAGAAACTACTAAGGAAACATATCTCTCTTCACTTGGAATCCTTCAACTTTTTGTCAGTGAGGCAACATGGCTTCAGAGAAGGAAGATCAACAGTAACAAACTTATTAGAATTTTATGATGAGGTAAGCCAAATCTTACAGGAAAGAGAGGGCTGGGCAGATTGCATATTCCTAGACTTCCAGAAAGCGTTTGACACTGTTCCACATGGGAGACTTATTAGGAAGCTGCAATCAATGGCTAGAATAGGTGGAAATGTTTTGGAATGGATAAAAACTTACTTAGAAGGAAGGGAACAGAGGGTTAGAGTAAGACACTCAGTGTCTGAATGGAGAAGAGTTAGTAGTGGAGTTCCACAGGGTTCAGTTTTAGGGCCACTTTTGTTCCTTGTATATGTAAATGACCTACCAGAGTCTGTAAATTCATTCATGAATATGTTTGCAGATGATGCAAAGATTGTGAAGAAAGTAAAAAACGAGAACAATGGTAGAGAACTTCAGGAGGATCTAAATAATCTGCATGAGTGGTCAGAAAAGTGGCTAATGAAATTCAATACTTCAAAATGTAAGGTAATGAGAATGGGTACAAGTGCAAGAAGGCCCAAGCTTGACTACTCGGTGGCTGGAGTACAACTTCAAGAGACAGAAAATGAGAGAGATCTAGGAGTAAACATACTGGCAGATTTGTCTCCAGAAATACATATAAATGGCGTAGTAAGGGCAGCATATGCATTCTTATCAAATGTAAGGGTAGCCTTCAGGCACATGGACAAGGAAATGTTCAGAAATATTTATGTAACCTATGTGAGGCCAAAACTCGAATATGCAGCCCCCTTTTGGAATCCGC
>JAXCGZ010003967.1:27500-42500 GCA_037179515.1 Halocaridina rubra
CGTTGACCGGTATTCAATGGCCAAGCTTGTGAGGCATCTGTAAGATGTGGTGGAGGATTTTTACTTTGACTATGATCATTTTGAGATGCGGTTCAGTCATACCCCTAAAGATAACAGGCTGCGTGCAAAGTGTAGGGTTCCACACTAAATGTTAAGGGCATTAGAGAACTTTTTTTCGATCATAATTTAATGCAGTAACTGTTTTGTACTGTTACTCGATATCTTTATGTGCTTATTAAGAGGCTAAGTACCGCCAAATATATAAATGCATATATATATATATATATATATATATATATATATATATATATATATATATATATATATATATATATATATATATATATATATATATATATATATATATATATATATATATATATATATATATATATATATATATATATATATATATATATATATATATATATATATATATATATATATATATATACATCTCTCTCTCTCTCTCTCTCTCTCTCTCTCTCTCTCTCTCTCTCTCTCTCTCTCTCTCTCTCTCTCTCTCTCTCTCTATATATATATATATATATATATATATATATATATATATATATATATATAGATAGATAGATAGATAGATAGATAGATAGATAGATAGATAGATAGATAGATAGATAGATAGATAGATAGACAGATAGATAGATATAGATATGTGTGCGTGTGCATTTGTTATGAGTGCGATACCGGAACGGGCAAAGAAAGTTACCCTCATCGGGCTCAGGCACCAAAAAAGCATTTAAAGAGAAGAAAAGTAGCAGCTCAAGGGTAAGGCAGAAATAAGAGAATAATTAACAAAAGGAAAAAGACAGTCACAAAGCATAGTCAAAGTGATGAAACCTAGAAATATGGTAAGATTAAGCCTTGAGATGGTAATAGATCTATTTTTTGAAGGAGGAAACGTCTACGAGTTAGAAAAGACAAAAGCAGGAAGAGATTTACAGAGCCTGGAAGTGGAAGTAGGCATTGCACCAACCAATTCGCGAGCTACAAAAATTCACCGAGTACCAATGCGATGAGGCTGCTTGTCGTGTTATGCGGCCTGGTTATGGGGGTCATGTATGTCGCTGACTTATTAGAGCAGCTAGTGAAGTAGTATTAATAAAAAATGAGAAGCAATTAACGTAGCAATTAAGATGAGGAGAAGTAATTGCAATTAAAAGAAAAAAATAAAAGCAGAAGTCCTAACGCTTTGGATGCAGCATTAGCGATTTGAATTATGTGATTCCTCTAAAAGTTAGAGCCTATTTGAATTCCTAAGATGTTAATTGACTTAAGACGATAAATTTCGATGTTTTCAAACAATATTCGTCCATCAGGAAGCAAAAAAAGATAAAGAAATAGCAAAAAACTGAGTTTTAGAGGCACTAAATTAATAAAATTTTAGTTCCCGATTCAGATACTCTATGTAAATCGGAGTTGAGAGATAAAGAAAGAGTGATATGAAACCGATTTCTTGCAGTATGTTAATGTGGTGAAGAGGAGGTAGGAAGAACATGAACGGTGGAATCGTCGGCAAAGGTATGGAGAAGAGATGAGAATTGGGAATGGAGAATATCATTGATGAAGAGAAGAAAAAGAGTAGGTGCCAGAGCCGAACCTGTGACACACCACTGGTAAATGTGATTGAGCTAGTTGTTGTGCTGTCAGCAACCACAGATATAAAACGGTCTGAAAGAAAGACAAATATTGAGAACAGAGAGAAGGGGTAAAACCCTAAGCAGGAAGTTTGGCTACTAGAGCCTTATGCCGGTCTCTTTCAATAGTCTTAGAGATATCAAGGTGATTACGAAGGATTCCCGATAGTTTTTCAGAGAAGATGACAGTACATGAGTGAGATAGGACAGGAGGTGTCCAGCGCATTTAGCCTTGCAGCAGTCGCACTGGTGATCAGAAATAAAAGGGATAGATTGAAGAGCTTTAGAGTTATGAGTGTTGAGTTTTCAATATATTAGTGTTAGTGGCGGTGAGGGAAATTGGTCGGTAGTCAGAAGGCATAAAATGGTCACCCTTCTTAGGAATTGGCTGAATTTTAAAGTGCTTCCAAGATGAGGGAACGCTGCTATTTGAGAGAATGAGTGGAAAACGTAGCAAAGCACTGTAGCATATTCCTTAAGAAACATTGCAAGGATGCCATTGGGTCCGTATGCCTTGTTCGTATTCGAAGAACGAAAAACCTTATGGACATGGCATGTAGAAAGAATAAGGGAAGGCTTAATGTTAGACAAGGTTAAGATGTGCTGGATTTGCTAAGGACGAGTTGGTAGAAATACGAGAGCTAAATAGAGAGGCATTGTCAGCAGGAGAATAAGCTATAGAATCGTCAGAGAGAATGAGAATGGGAAAGCTTGAGTTACATAAGTTATTGGAGAAATTTTTGGCGAAGGACCAGAAACTTTTTTCAGTGGAATAAAAACTCAGGCCATCAACTCTCCTTCTTAGAAAGTTAGCTTTAAACCTATGAATCTGAGCAGATCAGCGATTCCTAACTGTAATACGAGTAAAGGCAGAGAGAGTAAAATCAAAAGGAGAGGGTTGATATGACCGGTATGCTCGATCTTTATTATGTTGTTATAAGTAAAAATATGAAACATAAACCAATTGCACCACCGAAGGGAAAACAGACGACAGGCGCTTCTCAGCTAATTGCTGGAGCTATGGAATAAATACACTTTGTTCAATGTCAGTGTTCACTTGACTCTCTCTTCTTAACCTCACTCTTTACTAGTTTTCGCATTTAATTAAAGTCACTATTACATAGGCATTTGCAGTGACGATAGAAACTTTCTGTTACATGTTAAAGAATAAATGAATTTTGGGTCTCTCTGGGATTTGAACCTAGGGCACATATTCAGTGTGCTAAGACGTTATAGCTGTACCAGCTAACTGCTGGAGCTAGGAAATAAACGCCTAATTGAAAGTCTCTGTTCATTTTACACTCGATCCAAACTTACTGTCCTTATATGATGCTTAGTAATTCCTTCAATGTTTCGTGCTGTATTTCTTATACTATCCAGAGGGCTCAGGTGCCACCTAGTGGGAGGACGTGTACGCATTGAGCTCCCGATAATATTGCGTTTATCAAGTGACAGAGTTTAAATGCACAGCTATAAAATTAACGAAAGCATACTGAAATATAAATCTTCAAATTTAAGTCAGAGTGATTATTACAACTTCTGTGTTTAAAAAGATACAAAGAAAATTCATTATAATCTTATAACATATCAGAAACCGTTGAGAGTGTCTCTCCCAGTGTTACCGATTTCAACCACAACCTCTCGTGACCGACCTAAAAAGGACCTTTCTTAGGTGAACCTGCAGTTCCCCTCATACCGCAGTTTCCCTCCCATTCACACCAGAATGTCCTCATCGGAAAATGTTGACCTTTATGACCTTACGTGTGTAAATACTGATAATTTTCCCGAAGTGTTTATATCATCTCTGGACAGAATATTCGTATATTCACGTGAGGACATCAGAAGGGAATTGGAAAAAATTAAAAAAGTCACTCTGTACAAAACAAGTCAACTTTTGCTTTCGAAGGTAGTGGAACTCTTTCCCCAATACAGTGGTAAACACATCATAAAAAATGTGTAAAAAAAGAAATAATTACAAACATAATCATTTTTAGTGCAAGTGTCCTGAATATCTCAATGAATGCAATAAAAGGTGAATTTGACAAACTCTTTCAACCTCAAACTTCGGTTGTAAAATCCATAGAGTCTAAAAAAACACACGACCTAGGAGACCTACATCGAATGATAGAAAGTCTTGCAGATAAGGTGAAAATTTTGGAAGCAGATGCTGAAAAGGTGAAAGCCTTACAACACAAGGTGGGTTTACTAGAATCTGACATTGTCCTACTTAAAAGAGATAATTCTAGGTTGAAACTGCTATTAGAAACATCTCCACCTCTCAGTTCAGTGCTGTCACCTAACAACGATGATGTCCCTTCTATCAACAACCCTCAGGTTTTGCAAACTAGGTTTTCTGTCTCTACTCACAATTCCTTCAGTGCATTGAGTGATGAATGTGACAGTGGTAGTGAAGAAGAGGTAGATCCAGATAAAAGTGATAGTCATCAAGACAACCTGAATACACCATCTAGCATAAATAATCAAATCAGTAACAGGTTACAAAATAGTGATGAAACAACAGCGTCCTTTCCAACTACTCCTAACAATACAACAACAGGCACTAACCAGAACAAGATTCTTCCCAGCACAAACAACCAACCTGGTAAAGAGTTGCAAAACAGCGAAGAAGATATAGAGTCAATCTCCACTACTCCTAACAACACAGCAACTGTCACTAACCAGGACACCCAAATTACATCTTCCAGCACAAATAACCAACCCAGCAATAGGCTGCAAAACAATGAAGAAAACAGAAAAGACAAAATAGCAGCAATCTCTATTCTAAACATTCCATCGAAGTCCTCTCCCCCACAGCCACAGTTGCCAAATAATGCAAGTGCAAGGGTTACAGCTCAAATATATATTCGCATTCCTGGCAACCCCTTTGAGAGAGAAATACGTAATACATTGACAAATCAAGGCATTCCTTCTGAAGAAGTCTTGATTAAAGAGCTTTCTCGCACACCAAACTGGGTTTCCTTCGCAATAACGATATCGAAAGGATTTGAATATGTGCCTTACAAACTGAATCAATGGCCTACAGGCACAAGTGTCCAGCCATTTCGTGGGGGCAAACAATGGACACAACCTGGGTATTCTACAAAATATCCCAAACTACAGTCATACCAAAATAAACAGCAAAGAGCTAATGAAACAATCCCCTATACGCGAGACTACAGAAAGAGACACGATACAAACCTCTCTTATCGCCGTCCACGCACAAGAGACTTCTCCTGGAGTGATGGCTCTTACAACCCTAGACACTCACCTAGGCATACAAACTTTGGGAAGGCCCGATCATACCACGGCACGTACTCAAACCAGCGTTACACATCCAACGGCAGGTACAGACACCAGGATCCATGGGCTAACCCCAGAACACACTACAATGATGAATTCCCAGCAGAATCACACAGTCGAAACTACAACTATGACTATGGATACCACCCCAATGAAACATGGTAATACCTCGTCTCCTGCTGTTGCTGTTACTGCTGCCGATGTGAAAGTTACTTGTAAATATAATGATAGATTATCTGTCGTACATATAAATGCACAATCTCTGTTATCCCATATACTAGAAATTGAACATATGCTTGTACAAGAAAATATTGATGTTCTTTGCATTAGCGAATCATGGCTGTATCCGTCAATTAATAATGCATTTATTAATATTCCTTCATATAATATTTATCGCTATGACAGTGGTAGAGGTGGAGGTGTATGTTTATTTGTTAAAAATTATTTGAAGGCCACTGAACTAAATCTTGAAACTGAGAAGCACGAAGGAGTGGAAGATAAATGGATCTCTGTCCAACATAAAAAGTTTCCTTCTATTATCATAGGCTGCGTGTACCGCCACCCCAAAGCCCCGGTAACCTCTTTTAGCTATATTTTGGACGTTTTTAAGGAGATAATTTTAAAAAACAAACCAGTTTTTATATATGGCGATTTTAATGATGATCAACTAAAAAGAGAAAATAAAATGAGTAGACTTATTAAGAATTTAAATCTAGAACAGATTATAAATAAACCAACTAGAATCACTCCCACTTCAGTTTCCCAAATCGATCTAGTAATAACAAACTCCAAACATATGATAACTAAGTGTGACGTAATGCCAAGCCCTATAGCAGACCACGAGGAAATTGTAACGTCCCTAAATATTCGCAAACCAAAGAGACAACCAATCTTTAAAACATTCAGATGCTTAAGAAATTATTCACAAGAATTACTTTGTAGTTTACTTATGAATGAAGTACATAAATTAAATGAAATTCTATATACCGATAATATAAATATACAAGTAAGAATTTTAGCCAGTGTCTTATCATCATGTATAGATCGATGTGCACCACTCGTGACAAGAGAAATATTTCGTCCCCCCGCTCCTTGGATAACAGATGACATAAAAAACATTATGAAAGAAAGAGACAAACTACAAAATGAAGTAAAACTACAAAGAGATAATATCCCTTTAAGAGAAAAGTTTACAGAGCAAAAGAAACAAGTAAAATCATTATTAAGTAACAGTAAGAAACAGTATTACAAAAATGAATTTCAAAACGCTAAAGGCAATATCTCTGATACATGGAAAATTGCTAACACCATGCTTTCCAATAACTGTAATAAAAGTAGTAACATATCAATTATACCCGATGAGGTAGATGTAAGTGCTAAAGCAGAAGAGTTCAATAATTTTTTCGCTGAAGTGGGGAAAAAAACCTTTGAAAAAACAAAAAAAAAGAAATAATAAATGAAATCAATAATAGTAATGGTGGTAATAATAATGATGATGGTAGTAGTAATAATAATAGTAATGTTGATAATGGTGTAAATAATAATGATGGTGGTAGTAATGGTAATGATAATAGTGATGATGGTAGTAATAATAATAATAATGTTAATCTTGAAGAACATAGTGCATTCAATAGAAGTAATGATGTCTTTAACCCTACTACAGTAGATTGTAATACAGTAATCTTAGTAATAAAAAATCTGAAAGACTCTAATGCATATGGATCAGATGAAATTTGTTTTCGTTTTATTAGAGATTCATTATTTGTAATAGCATATTATCTGACGGTAATAATCAATACTTCCATAGTTACCAATATTTACCCAGATTTATGGAAAAATCCCCATGTAATTCCTGGTTTTAAAAATGGAAATCCTGACGACGTCTCTAACTATAGACCAATCTCTTTACTACCAATTTTATCAAAGATACTTGAAAAGATTGTTGCAAATCAGTTAAGTGAGTTTCTTGAAAAAATAAACTTATTGCAAAAAGTCAACACGGTTTCAGGCCAAAATTATCAACTGAAACTGCCTTATTGAAAATATCAGATGAAATATACAAAAATATAGATAATAAGAAAATATCATTGCTACTACTACTCGATCTTTCTAAAGCTTTTGATAGTGTACACCATACTATTTTATTAGAAAAATGCAAAAAAATGAACATTGACCCAAGCTGGTTCGAGAACTATTTAAAAAACCGCTACCAGTCAGTCAGAATAAAAGATGTAGTTTCAAGTCGCAAGAAGGTATTGTTTGGGGTCCCTCAGGGATCGATCCTAGGACCTATACTTTTTCTAATATATGTTAACGATCTAGTAAAATATTTACCTAACTGTTATGTCATTCAATATGCTGACGATACTCAAATCTTAATTGAAGGAGAAATTATTGATTTAGAAAATATTATTCGTAGAGCAGAAGAAATTTTGTATATGGCTAAACGTTACTTTCTAAAAAATGGTCTGTTACTTAATGAAACTAAAACCCAATCTATTCTTATCGGATCCAGACAATTATTATCAGAAGTCGATGACAATCTTCATATAAATTTTAACGGTAATATAATTAAGCCAATGAACTCGGTAAAGAACCTAGGTGTCTATTTTGACCGTTACATGAATTTTGAAATGCATATAGATGAAATTCATAAAAAAGTAATGGGTACTCTAATATATCTAAATAGGGTAAAAGACTCATTTGAAACATCAACTCGTATAATAATTGTCCAGTCCTTAGCTATGAGTTTAATTAATTACTGTCTCAAAGTTTGGGGATGTACAAATAAGACTCAATTACAAAGAATACAAAAGTTACAAAACTTTGCAGCACGAGTGGCTGTTGGCAATGTAAGAAAATACGAGCACATCTCTCCTGTTTTAAAAGATCTAGAATGGATAAAGATTAGAGATAAATATGTTTTTGATATATGTACCTTTGTTTTTAATATACTAAGAAACAATCTTCCTGATTGCTTGTATAATTTTTCTACAGTAAGCTCAGTTACCGGGTTAACTACCCGTCAAGGGGAAGATTTATTAGTACGAAGGTCTAAAACTGATATTGGCTCAAGAGATATAAACATTCGTGGACCTCATTTATATAATCAGCTTCCCAGAGAACTAAAAAATGCTGGTTCAGTGTATACTTTTAAATATAATCTTAAGAAGTTACTCTTAAAGGAAGATTTTACTTGTAATTTTTAATGATACACTCATCTTTATGATTTGTTTGTTTTAGTATGTCTATATCGTACACCACAGATGTCTATCTGGAATATATATGTATCTTATTTGAATACCCAATGTACTTTAGAAATAAAGATTTATTATTATTATTATTATTATTATTATTATTATTATCTCTCAATTCAAATTATCATTTTCTTTTAATTACAGATCGTATTATATTTGATTGAAATCTAAAATTTTTATAATATAATTTTACCATCTATTCTCAGTTGCTAAGTTTAATAAAAAGAAAAAAAAAACACATTGTATATAAATGAAAAAACTCATTGAATGCGGACAGTATTCCCCTGGATACTGCACTTGTAACTGTTGAATGCCCGAGTGCCCAATAGATATGGCTATGATCTCCGAACACTTATTCTTCATCTTTAGGATAATATAAAAGGAACCACAAGGCGCACACACACACACACACACACACACACACACACACACACACACACACACACACATATATATATATATATATATATATATATATATATATATATATATATATATATATATATATATATATATGTATATATATATATATATATATATATATATATATATATATATATATATATATATATATATATATATAAATATATATATATATATATATATATATATATATATATATATATATATATATATATATATATATATATATATATATATATATATATATATGTGTGTGTGTGTGTGTGTGTGTGTGTGTGTGTGTGTGTGTGTTATATATATATATATATATATATATATATATATATATATATATATATATATATATATATATATGTGTGTGTGTGTGTGTGTGTGTGTGTGTGTGTGTGTGTGTGTGTGTGTGTGTGTGTATATATATATACATATATATATATATATATATATATATATATATATATATATATATATATATATATATATATATATATATATATATATATATATATATGAGTAAGCACAAACAGTTAACATACAGCACTAGATGGTATGGAAGCCCATCAGTGAAACAACACAGAAAAAATAATGGTATATTTCGGATCCTAACTGGTCCAGTTAGGATCGGGAATATAGCGTTATTTTTTTTCTATGTGTTATTTCACTGATAAGGTTCCATACCGTATATATATATATATATATATATATATATATATATATATATATATATATATATATATATATATATATATATATATATATATATAATTTGCAAAACGTGTTATTCTATCCAAAAAGGCAAAGATTCTGGTGTTACTTATATAATGAACGCAGAGCGTCATCACTGACTAGTGTGCGTTAAGTAATATTAGAAGAACATAAGCGATATTATGTAAGGGATGCGTCATTTAAAATTCATTAACAAATCTGGCAGTAAATTTAAGTGTATCTCTCTCTCTCTCTCTCTCTCTCTCTCTCTCTCTCTCTCTCTCTCTCTCTCTCTCTCTCTCTCTCTCTCTCTCTCTCTCTCTCTCTCTCTCTCTCTCTCTCTCTATCTATCTATCTATCTATCTATCTATCTATCTATCTATCAATCAATCTATCTATCTATCTGTCTATCTATCTATCTATCTATCTAATTATCTATCTATCTATCTATCTATCTAGCTAGCTAGCTAGCTAGCTATCTACCCATCTCTCATAGTGATTTACTCTACATATCCAGCAGAAATCTGCCGGGTGATCAGTAAAGCAACTAACTGATGGCGCAGGTTTCATTCTTCAGATCCTACCCTCTCTCAACCCTTTTTTCACTTGTGATACGGCAAGAAATGAAGAAATGTAATTATGGGAGGAGGGAAGTATTATAATATACGATGAGCAGGTAATATTGAGGTAATATTCTATATCCCCTAGTGCTCGGTATAATTAATGAGGATGTACGAGAGTTTAGTAGCTCTATACGAGAGAAGAAAGATTATTCATAATATTAATGACTTCCGGGGATCAGATTTTCAATCTATGCGTCAGTAGAGGATGTGTTAAATAGTCACACAGACTCCCGAAGGAATTTAGTATCTTTCTAAACCCTATCCGTGCTTAAATTACTGTAAGGAAATTTAATTTGGGGATGGTATTCATTGCTCTGTACATATGGAAACGGGAAAAAGAAAATAACACGTCTGCGTTCTGTGAAAGGTAAAGTATCATAAGGTATCCACATTTAGCTTGAGTTGTGTAAACAGATAAAAGCTGTATTTCCAAGGAAGCAAGATTAAAATATATAGTCATAGCTAGTATACACAGATGATATTTTTAATTTATCCTCAATTCAAGATTAAGGAAATGAAACTGTAGTTGTGAATATTTGAAGCGAAACACTTTCCTTTCTATGTTAAAGCGAAACGAATTTAATTGCGTTGTACTCTTGTCAATATATTATGCATATGTTTCTAAGACATTCTGATCAGGAATGCCGGTGAGGCATATTCAACATCAAAAGCTTTGGTGTTTGTAATACCTGCAAGAGAAACTACAGTAATAGCAGAAAAGCAATGTGCCATTTGCAGCTTGTTATCTTTAGAAATGTTTGCTATTCAAACATTTGATTGGACATATTACTGTGTTAATGCTTCAGCGCTGATTGGGTGTCTGTGGTGGAAATCAATCTTTAGATGAAATCAAGAGAAGTGATGAAGTGTATCGGGGATAGGAGTTGAAATGAACGTAATAACAATGAATAGCATATCTTTTATGAACCATATTGCAGGCGACGAAGCTGGAATGAGCATCGGTTATATTTTTGCTACAATAGTTGAGTCAATAAAACTTTTTAATTATCACTTACATAAAGCCATTGGAGTATTTTGGCCTATTTACATAAACTTAGGCAGAGGTCTCCAATTTTAAAAAGTGTAGCTGGACATTTTCTAGCTACCCTTTTACAGTAATCAAATCGTATTTAAGAGCTTATGCAACAGTAGTGTTCTGCTTATTTGTTACTGAAGTTCCATCTGGCATAAAATATTTGCATATGATATTTCCCTTGCTTTGCTTCTGCACAAACTCTCTCTCTGAAGTTTCCTGTCCTATATATTTTGAAATTAATCGAAATGATACACTATATCCTCATATTTACCAAAAAAGATGGTGGTGTAAATATGTCTCTGATCATAGGTAGAAAATCATATGAATAAGTATCTAACTGATTATTAACAAGAGAGGTTTTTCTTGTGTTCACCGTATGCGAAACCTTATTGAATCTTTGTATACTTAAGAGAAAATTTTTGAGTTTATAAAGAAAAGGACAGAAACGTAAAACCACAGTGATGTGGTAAAAGAAAAGGTATAATAGAGGCTTATTGTATTTCTTTTATAAGTATGATTCCGGAACAGGCAAGGAAATTAACCTCATCAGGCCCGGGCACAAAGAAAACATTAAGACGAAGAAAAGTAGAAGGTTAAGGACAAGGCAGAAATAGGTGAGTGATAGACAATAGGAAAAGGACAGGCTAAAAGAATAGTCCAAGTACTGAGGACCTAGAGATATGGGAAGATTAAGCCCAATGACGATAGATCCATTTTTTGAAGGAAGATAGTTAAAAAAATTAAGGAAGACAGAAGGAGGAAGAGAGTTCCACAGTCTGGAGGTGGATGAGAAGAAGCAGCCACTGCACCGACCAATCCGCTAGTTACAAATCTCCATACAATACTTGTGAGACGAGGCCACTTGGCGAGTGTTACTTGGCCTCTGCATTGGGAAAGGGATGCAACTCGCCAACTCATCAGAACAGCGATGGTAGTAGTAGCGACAGAAAAGAGAAGGGGATGATACCTTGCGGCAAAGAGAGAGAGAATCCAGATTAAAAGTAAAATAAGTGTCACTGATGAGTCTAACTGCCTTAGATTCAATCCTCTCAAAGAGATAAGTATAAGAAGAAGCACCCCAAATGTGCGAGCACCACAGATCTAATGCTGATGAGGAATGATATGAGAGAAAGAGAGACTTGTTATATCAAGAAAAGGTTTAGTTGTAGGACATTGTTTCATAATATGGAGTGCTAGTACCCCCACGGGGTGCTGAAATCGATTTTAGGGGGTGCTGGGAAATGCTACATGCATGGTGGTAAAATGTCAGTATTCTTACCACGGGGTGACCAGTATTGAAGGGATACTTTTTTGACAAATGCATTGTATAAAGCTTTTTATTTCATAAACTTTAACCTGATTTTCAACAGCATTAACGCATTTTATCATGGCAATGAAAAGGACTAACTTGGTATGAACATTCCACACTTTTGTAGAAAGTCTGCATTACAAAGCTTTGTGGTACACATTTGGTGCTTGTGATGATGTCTGACTTGAGATGATTCGACCACGCAGCTCCCAGCAATAGTTGCACAGTAGCAGTGCAGCACTAGTGTGGTCCCTGTGTCTTTGAGTTACTCAATAATTTCAAACTCCGGTAATACTGGTAAAGCTATTGGAATTTATATTCTTCCTCACTCTCTCTCTGAACTCATTCACATAACATCTCTCTCTATTCAATGAGTCACATCATTTCTTATAAATGAATGGATTGATGACGTTAGTCCAAACCTGCACCAATTTAATAGGCTGGAAAATGTTTGAGCCCACCCTAATTAAACCTTCCAACTCTTGTTTTATTAAAGGTATCATTGGCTGACTATAAGTTGCACACATATCATTACCTACACCCCCGAAAGTGCAGTAAGAATATGTGTTTGTTTTAGCCCGTTTCTCTGGTAACATCTCTCATAAGTAATTGCTTAATTTTTTGAAGTTCTTTTTTCTTTTTTTTTCTTTTTTCCCTTTTTACGTGAACGTTACCAAAGGCCAAAGCACAAGTCAATGGAATTTTTCAAATCAAATTTATATTTTTGATTCGTGCTTTCTTGCTACCAGCCTCTTTGTTTTGCCCTCAGGATTGTGTGATTCAGCAGTCACACAAAATGGAATTGCGGCTGAGACCTCTTGGACCAGATTATTCAGGAGATAAATAATTCCCATCAGCATTAGTCTGCATATGGATGAATCAGCTGAGGTTCTCAATTTGAGTCAGCTGTTTGCATACCCCCGGTATATTAAGGATGGTGAAATTAAAGCTGAATTCCTCTTCTACGAGGTTTTTCAAACGACGACGAAAACAATAGATATATTCCGCCTCTTAGACGAGTTCTTTGAGAAACATCAGCTCAAGTGGGAAAAGGGAAGTTCCATCAGCATATATGGTGCCCCAGCCATGATAGGGAATAGGTCTGGCTTTGCTGCTCTGTTAAAGTAGATGAGACCAGATAGCAATGTGAAGCACTGTGTTCTCCATCGCCATGCTTTGGCGGCAAAGACGTAGCCGCCTCACCACAAAGAATTCTATCTGTGTTCAAGTTGTGAATTTTATCCAGGTCGTTCTTTAAACAACAGGGTGTTCAAGTTACTTCGTGAGGAGATGGGAAGTGAACATCAAGTTCTTCTCTTCCACACAGAATTGCGGTGGCTTATTCGTGGGGAAATCCTGACCCATATTGAAGAGATCAAAGATGAGAATGCAATGTTTCTCCGAGAGTATCAGAGTAGCTTTGCCGAGATATTCGAGAGCAAAATATTCATCCTTTCTCTCTCCTATCTGGCAGATATTTCCAGCTATCTGAATGACTTCAACTTGTAAGTGCCAGGCATGTTTGCAAGTAATATTGTTTTTATGGAGAAGGTAGATGCCTCTCAAGAGGAAACTCTTACTTGTACAGTATCGTTTAATGAAATCAATGTGTAGCATGGAAAGCATACATTTTTTGTTGATAGAAAAAATTCACATCTATATAAAAAAAACTTAATTATTTTGGAAAAGTCTACATAAGTAATATAACTGTGGCTGATTTTGTAGGCACACCCTGTCTTCATACTGCTGTACCATTACGGTCATGAAATTCACTGTATGCAAATGCAATAGTGCCGATAGCATCATTATGGTGAAAAATTAATTATGAATTGCGCTCCTTGGTATAAATGAGAATAGAGATAATAGCTATAAGAAGACATTCCCAGCCTTTGTTAATGATTATCATCAAAGGAGATGATGCGTATGCTTAACAGGGCATTGCGCTAGGCCATTTGTGAGAGTTGGGACTTAATGTATGCTTGCTAAGTGGAATGTATGAAGCCGCAGCAGCTTCCTTCAAGACGTGAAGTACATCATTACACAATTCATTTTCCCGGTGTATCATTACTGTTCTAGTTATAATGAGCTCCATATATCATACGAGGTCAGTTCTGACTTCATTACGTAGTTGAGGTTGCCAAGATTACTTTGCGGGAAGCTGAGAAAGTTATATTACAACAATTCATATTATGCGGTTGAAAATTATCCTAGAAGGAGAATTATCACACAGCATATATAACACTTATTAATGCACCAACATCTTTCTTATAGCTTGCTGAATCGCTGTCTTAACTGAAAAGTTAGTAATGGAACTTCTTTTTTTTCTGTCAGGTTGTGATATCTCCTTCAAATGGGAACTGATTCATATTTAGCGCTTCTTCAGTGCAATATATTGATTTGTTTAAACATCTTCAGTGTTATTTTTGTATTGAAAAAAAATGGCTTTGATAACTCTTGTGACTAAACTAAAAATGATTATGTAACTACCCAAGGGCGATATTTTAAACACTAAAATACATTACTAAAAGTGGACGCGATGGCCGAACCCCAACATTGTTTACGGGTATCATAGTAAAAGCTGACGTATAATTATTTCAAACATAAAAAGGAAATGAACTTTTAATGTATCATAATTCGA
This sequence comes from Halocaridina rubra, assembly GCA_037179515.1. NCBI lineage: Eukaryota > Metazoa > Arthropoda > Malacostraca > Decapoda > Atyidae > Halocaridina > Halocaridina rubra. Next base: position 42,444 of record JAXCGZ010003967.1, read on the forward strand.
TTTCCTATTAATATCCCTTAGACTATATTCCTAAAATATGCGAATATTTGGTTGAAA
>JAXCGZ010003967.1:47500-52500 GCA_037179515.1 Halocaridina rubra
CTCTCTCTCTCTCTCTCTCTCTCTCTCTCTCTCTCTCTCTCTCTCTCTCTCTCTCTCTCTCTCTCTCTCTCTCTCTCTCTCTCTCTCTCTCTCTCTCTCTCTCTCTCTCTCAAGTTCTGAGAAATCAAGAATACTTTTTTCAATGTATTTATGACATTTTGTGACTAATAAGTCAAGAGTTTCTTTGTTCTTTCTTTACTGTATATATTTTAACAGTATGTTTATCTCATCATTTCTTTGTCACTGAGGATATAAGGCAAGAAAAATATCCGGAGATAAAGTCAATCTTGTAGAATGAATTAGGAAGATAGTCTTTATTAGTTTCCTTCTAAGAGTCCTGTTTGCTGTTTCATATTGTCAAGAACTTCATCTTAGACCCCTGTCTATCATGAAATAATTTTTGCTTTTCTATAGGCTATTCGTTGTTCATGGCACAGTAGTCCGATGGTTTTAAAAAATGGACTTCGGCTCTTAAGTAAACTTACTTCTTACTTCCACTCCCAGGTAGGCCATTCAGTCTGTCAGTGGGATCAATCGTCTTTTCAATTCTCTTCTATCTTTTAATATTTTTCCTCTTCTTAATTCCCCTATTTTTGGATAGTTGTGCTTCTCTATGACCTCTTCCACCGCATCTCGCCAACGTTTTCGAGGCTTACTTTGAGTTCATCTTCCATCTCTATTGTTCAATTCCACCTTCTCTTGTCAATTCGATTTTCAGCCATTCTCTCAAGAAGTCTCAACTTTCTCATCTCTCGTTTTTCAAGTTTGTTCCTCATAAAAGCCACTCCAACCATTCTCCTTATATTTTAATATCAAATTTTGTTTTTTCTTGTTTTCTTTACAATACTTCTTTGGGTTTGGCTCAAGCGGTAGCGTCCGCGACTCTGAGGCGTCAGGTCGAGAGTTCGCGCCCAGTCACGGTCTGAGGTTAGCAAGGGCATGCACTCAGGGTAACGATTACATCTGCCAAAACAAGTCCTTCGCAAGAAGGCAACCGTCCTAGCCCTTAGTAGAAAAGGGAGTCCGTGACGTAAAACCGGAAAAAAACTTCTTTGAGTTTTGGGTTTTCATCTCAAAGGCTTGAATCCTACTCTTATATTTGTTTATCACGGTCCAGCTCTCTGATTCATACATCATTATGGGTGTAAGCATTCCTCCAAATATGGCTCTTTTGACGTGTTTAGGAACAATCGTATCTCTCATTTTTGGACAGAGAGTACCAGCACTTTTATGATATTTCCTTAGCCTTTCCTTAATTTCAGCAGTGTTTTTATTGCCTTTGTTTGTAAAGATACAACTAAGATATTTGAATAAATCTGTGTTCTCTATTTTAGTATTTTTTTTTATCTATGTTTACTGGTTTTGGGGGTTCCTTAGTAACAGTTAATATTTCTGTTTTCGTAATATTCATTCTCAGGTTCGCTTCTCTTAAGGCTCACCCAAGTTCATCTTTATTATATGTCCAGAATGCAATATCTTCATTAAAAATCATAATGCTTCCAGTTATGTTAATTTTAATCTTAAAATTTTAAATTACATTATCCATGTAGTCGTATGGTATAAAAAAGAACGGGGACAGTACGCTTCCCTGTTTAACGCCCGTTGTCACTCGAAATAATTTTTCATTGCTGTACCCCGTCCTTATATTATTAAGCCATGGCTCATATGCACTTTTTATAGCAGCTCCCAGCTTATGATCTATTCCACATGCTTCCCTTAGACCAGTGGTTCTTAACCTTTTTCAGTATATGCACCCCTTTCAAATCAGCAGTCAGTTCTCGCAGCCCCCCCCCCCGATTGCTGAAATACAAAAAAAATATAAAAATACAAAGTTGATGTGATGTGTATTAATAACAAAACCAAGTTCTATTTTTATTTAATCTTCATTCATATAGCTTACATTTTTTTTTTCATGACAAAAATCCAGAGTACATTTTAATAAAAATGAAATTACATTATTTTGCCTGCACTACACAGCAAACCAACTGACTTCGTTGCTGCTGTTTTTTTTTCTATGATGACATCAAATCTTGGTGTCTTTGTACCGAGTGATACTCGCATGTCATGTTCAGAATTAAGCCGATTTCTGCTTTTCGTTTTGATGTGAAGTAGACAAGAAAATCCTTGCTCACACAGGTAAGTAGTCCCAAAAGGAACTAGCACTTTGAGAGCTTTCTTTGCTAGTACAGGGTATGCTTCCAGCTGAGAAGCCCAGAATTGCTCCATCTGACCATTGGTGAACTCCATTTGGATTCCACGATTGTGTCTCAGGTCGATGAGATCTTCCTTGATGCCACTCGTCCATCCAAATCACATACGTGTACCTTATACTCGAGTCTGTTGCAACTTTGCCTCTTCATTAGCAAATTAGGTTTAGAACTTTAGGTTTATCTCTATCTCAGAACACTGCTGAAGCAAAAAGTTTTTTTTTTCAGGCAAAATATAACGCTTATATAAAAATATATTTTGCTAAATATTTATAGGCATCCTCGCACCCCTTAGGAACCGGCCTCGCACCCCCTAGGGGTGCGAGCACCCCTGGTTAAGAATCACTGCTTTAGACACTTCCATAATTTATTGCTTGACACTGAATCGAAAGCTTTTCTAGAGCTATAAATGCTATGTATAGTTGCCTATTCAATTCCCGTGTTTTTTTCAATAATAATTCTTAGAGTGAAGATATCTGATGTACTTCGATCCTTTCTATATCCATATGGGTCTTCACCTAGTTAAGCTTCTACAACATTTCGTGCTCTTTTCTCCAAGATACGTTCACATTTTTTTTTCTGCATGACATAGTAGTGTTATACCCTTGTAATTCTCCCACTTTCCAGAATCACCTTTGCCTTTGTAGAACAATACAGTAATAAATGAAGAAATTATTAAGCGTGCACACGCACGCGCGCACACAGACACACACTCACACACGCACACGGACACACGCGCGTACACAGACACCCACACACACACGCACACGCGCACACACACACATACACACACGCTCACACGTGCGCGCGTGGCTTAGCTCAATAACCTTTTATAAGAAAAACGAAAGCATGTTCTTCCTGTTCTTGTTGCCTCCATGTGTGTTGTTGCATGCCTTGTAGCATTTTTCGTAAGCCGTAACTGCGTTCTATGAGAGGATGATGATCCTCTGCAATTACCTCTCAAGAGAAGAGAGGACACATATGGGATTTGTGAGGGAGGCAAAAATGCCCTGTAGCAATGTCGCTCTTATCTGAGTGGAATTTGTCTTAAAAGATTGTATTTATTTACGAGCAACACGCTCTCTTGCTTGTATATCAAATAAATTGCCTCATCAGGTCAAGACACCCATAAAACATTTATTCAAGAAAAAGTAGCTGCTTATAGACAAGGCAGAAATAAAAAAAAAATGATATACAATAACATAACAGGATGAAAGAATAGTGAAAGTAATGAAGACCTAACAATGATGAGTTACAAAGCAAAGGAAAACAGAGATGTTGAGTGTTTTAACTTGTCGGATGTGATGGGATGATAAGAGATGTATAACGAATAAGTTTTAGCATTGAGCTGTCCATGCCAGTCTTATCTAAGTTCAAAATACCTTCAATAGCATTATCTCATTGGGCGACTGGTGCCATGGGCTAACGTCTTCTATGATACGAAACTTGTTGTATTAACAAACTATACCTTACTACCTGCTGAAAAAACCACCTTCCGGTTAAATGTGTCACTAGACAAAGTCTAAGTCATGACCACGCTATTGAAAATGTTATATATTTTGTTCTTTAGGAACTAATTTACTCTTATTATTTCCTCAGTTTATTCTTAATATCTCCGTAATTACACATAGTACTGAGTACTCTTTGAAATCCACTTACCTATCGATATACATTCGGCCAAATATGAATGAGTTTGTTGAATAAATATAGCACAAATACAAGCCAAAAACCCAAAACATACATTCTGCTTATTTTATTTCCACAACTATTCCATTTTTTATAGATATTAATTCATCAATTTTTCTTTAGGGATGGCTTTCACTTCAGTACATATGAGTACAGTTTTGCACGTTTCACATCTTCCTGTTATTCTACGTTGTAGTATTTTCCCAGTATAGTTCTAGATCATCTATGAAATGTCAGAGTTAATGATTTCTGAAATTATTTTTATTTTTTAAGAGCAATTTTCCTAACGACTTGCTTCATGACCGTCTATGTAAATCTATTGTATAGAAGCCCGTATTGGCTACGTTATATGTTTCTCTTTTTAAAAGCCATATATTCTGTCTCCTTTAGCTATTATTAGCTATTATTTGAGTTTCGAGATGATATGAAGAAAATGTTAATATATATATATATATATATATATATATATATATATATATATATATATATATATATATATATATATATATATATATATATATATATATATATATATATATATATCGAGGGACATGATGAAATTGTGATTTTTCAGTTTTTTCACAGTTATTAATAGCAAGAAAGGGAGCAGAATGAAGAGAATCAGAATAATTTTAATATTCACCTTCATATATATCTTTTGGAGCCATACTCTTTACTTCCATTATGTAGTTTCATTCTCTGATATGAGAAAAATAATCTTTTAGCGCATTTATATCTAAAAATACACTTTCATACCTTTTCAGAGAAAACTTAAATTTACTATTGTACTCGTATACGTACACACAAGCATACATACGTAGATACATACATGCATATATACATGCCTGCATACATACACAAATACTTAGAGGGATGCATGCAAACACACACACACATTACACACACAAACACACACACACACACACACACACACACACACACACACACACACACACACACACACACACACACACACACACACACACACACCACACACACACACACACACACACACACACACACAAAGTTATAGAGAAACGCATTTCTCTTCTCATGGAGTCCTTCATTATTTGTCAATGAAACAACATGGCTTCAGAGAAGATAGGG
>JAXCGZ010003967.1:65000-67500 GCA_037179515.1 Halocaridina rubra
ACTTGACTGTACGTGCAGTCATTATGGGGAGAGCTGAATTTACTTGGTATTTGTGTGATATTTTGAAATATAGAATTATTTTGTCATATCATCCCCATTTAAAATTGTCATACGGTGTTTTCTCTGTCTTTTTTTTTTGGGGGGGGGGCCGATTTCTTAAACAGTGTAAACCTAGGATACCATATGTTAGTTAGCTAGACACATACAAATAAACTTCATAAGAGCTTCTGACGCGGTTCTGTGTATGGCTAGGATTCCATATGGGATCCTAGCCATACACAGAACCGCGCCAGATGCGTTTATGAAATCCATTTGTGTGTGTCTAGCTAACTAACAATATGGTATCATAGGTTTACACTGTTTAAGAAATCGGGTCTTTGTTTTACTAGAACGTTTCTCTTTATTTTATTAGAAAATAAATTGGAAGTATAATTACTGAATGAAACTTTGTCACAAACGCACAGATACCGTAAGAACTTGACTGAAAGGCGAAGTAAACGTAGAAGCAAAATAACTTCCGGACGTGTAAGTTGCTACTCTCGTTTCTTTTGCATTGTGTGTCAATCCGCATTGCTAATGGCTTTCTTTTATTATGTTATTGATTTAAAGAAATTAGCAGCGTAAATGTACAATAAATGTCTTTACTTTATCTGTCGTGGTTACTAAAACTGCTATAGACAGAGACAGGGATATTCAATATGACCAGTACAGTTTCATCATAAGGTAAAACGTCCAGTGCATGTAGCCATTGCAACTCTGATGTGGATATGATTTCCTATATATTATTTAGCACTTTGAAATTATGTAGTGCTTTATTGATGTAATTTTCTTGCCATAGAGGGATAGCTCTCTAACGTAGGGCAGAGGTAAGAGACAGTGATGGCACAAGCCTCTTCTCCAATCAGGTGGACTTAGGGATCACCAGACAATGACTGAATATCAGGTAGATTTACAGGAAATCTCCGACCCCCCAATATTGCACAATTTAATCTGCAATGAGATGAGTTAGTGAAAGCTAATTCAAGAGGTAGAATTTGTGTTAAAGATTGTTGAATATTCATATTTTTAGTATTTGTTAAAGTTTTTCTGTACTCGGGTTTTGCTGTCTTGGCTAATTGCCAAGAAAGGCCATGGATCTATCTTATATGACGGGAGAAAAGTTGAAAATGTTCTAAAATAACAGGTGGTGCTGATCAAGAGCTACCCACTCGAATACATCGTCGGATGAAGCTAGCCTAAATCGTCTCTTCTCGTTTCACCTCTGCTCTTTATCTATTTTTCATGTTAGGGAAGTTTTAAATCATGTTTATGTATTCGCGTACTTTTTGGCTGTTAATGGTTAGAACTTAAAGTGAACAGTCGTGTATTTGATGGGCATGGAGTTTATTTTTAATCCGAATATAGCATCACTTATCAGTCCCCTCCCAAGAAAGGGGTTGCAATAGTCCCCTCCTACTTGCTTCCTAAGCTTTCTAAATGTAAATATGTTTGGCTAAAGAAGCCTTTCTGGGATCTGTAATGTAATTAAATTTTGTCCCTTGCGAATAGCATGAAAAGAGAGAGAGAGAGAGAGAGAGAGAGAGAGAGAGAGAGAGAGAGAGAGAGAGAGAGAGAGAGAGAGAGAGAGAGAGAGAGAGAGGAGAGAGAGAGAGAGAGAGAGAGAGAGAGAGAGAGAGAGAGAGAGAGAGAGAGAGAGAGAGAGAGAGAGAGAGAGAGAGAGAGAGGTTGGGGAAATATAATTTATAATATATGAACATAAGAACATAAGAATAGAGGACACTGCAACATGCCTACTGGCACACACGAGGCAGCTCCATTTTTGAATTGTATTTTCAGCATGTCTAACCTATTCTATTCTACTCTACTTATTTATTCTATTTTTCTTTTTATGATTTTTCTAATAAGCACTAACCTATTCATACCCACCCTACCTCTGTCATATGTCTATCTAATCTACATTTGAAGGTGTCTAAGGTATTGGCATTTACTATCCTACTAGGAAGCTTGTTCCATGCATCAGCTACTCTATTACCAAACCAATTTTTACCAATTTCCCTTCTGAACCTAAATTTATCAAGCTTAAATCCATTATTACGAGTTCTGGTTTGATCATGAATTTTTAAAACTTTATTAATATCTCCCTTGTTAATCCCTTTAAACCATTTATACACTTCAATCATATCCCCCCTAACTCTTCGCCTCTCTAGAGAATGTAGATTAAGTTTTTTTAATCTGTCCTCATATGGTAGATTTCTGATATTGTGTATCATCTTGGTCATTCTTCGCTGCACTCTCTCCAAGGATTCAATTTCCATTCTATAATAGGGTGACCAGAATTGCACAGCATAATCTAAATGGGGCCTAACTAATGCAAGATAGAGCTGCAAAATAACTTTTTCCGTCCTATTGCTGACGCTTCTTGAGATAAATCCTAAATTCTGTTTGCTTTATTTCTGACTGCTGTGCATTGCTCTCTTGGCTTAAGACTACTACTCACAAG
>JAXCGZ010003967.1:82500-85000 GCA_037179515.1 Halocaridina rubra
TTGGAGTGTTGTTTCTCACTCCCAATAAACACTTTACTGCCCTGTTATAAAGTTTTTCCATGCAAGCTAAATTACTTGTGAACCAACTCTCAGAGCCATACAAAAGTGAAGAACTCAAAGCAGCTTTAAAAACTTTAACCTTATATGCATAGGGCATACTCATGTTATTTATACAGAATATACTAAACTTATTGACTGTTGCCGTACCATCGATTTCATGCTGTTTAAGTACTGAGTGCATATTTGCATCATCAGTAAACCATGCACCTAAGTATAGATACTTTTTACAATAATCTATTTTTATGTTGTTTATCACTAATGATGCTTTATCTCTGTCTTTTCCATTAACGACAAAATACTTTGTCTTCTTTTCATTAATCACCATACCATAAGCATTACAATAATCTAATAGAGCCTCAAGTTTTGATATGCACTTTTCACGAGATGTACTTACAATCATATACAATACATATATAAATAGAGTTGACCAGTAATAGGAATACGCATAAAATTAAATTAACATTCCCATTGCGTAAACATCGTAGTGTAATGACACTGAATTTGCACATTTCTTTGGGTTCCCACTGACCACTATCGAGAGCTATTTTTCTTGCTTATTTAGCGTACCTCCTCTAAAATGGTTTTACTTACTTACTTCTGGTCTGTTAAGGTCCGGTATCCAATCTGAGGCTGTCTTGCCAGACCAAACCTAATTGATTTAAAGTTTACATTCGTCACTGAATGTTATCATGTAAATCGTAACACGTACTGAATCAATGAGTTTTCAGCCTTTTTTTTCAATTCTACTCCATTTTCACATTCTTTCATATTTTCAGGCAGCTTATTATATAATCATGTTGCACAATGAGTAAAGGTTCAAGTAACAAATTCTTTATTTGCCGTCGGCTCATTAAGCTTTGGGTGTGAGATATGAAGACAGAGAAAATTATGCGGATAATCATCTTTTCTAAGGAAAATAAAAATTATGTCTTTGAACTTTTAAGTTTCTGATATCCTGCTCTGGGTAATAAGATTGTGCTCATTCTGACACTTTCTTATTTTGCTACCTTGCTATGACATATCATTTACTGTGAGAGAATAGATATTCATCATATGTGAAGTATTATTGAATTTCTATATCCTTTGTAGCAACATATATAGCCGAGCTCATCTAGGTTTTAGGCACAATTAGTTTGTCTTGTTCTTGTAGTTCAAGTATGAAAGTTAAGTGCTTGAGGCAATCTTGTGGTATCTTGGATTTCCTTCATCTATTTGCATTTACCTCTGTTATTTATTTGGTTTCTTTTTTTCTTATATGATGTATCTTTTCTGTATATTTGGATTGATTGAGAGACATTTAATGATACATAGAAGTTTTCTGAATATATGGTTCCGATGACTGAGCAACGATCTCTGCTTAATTTTCCTTGGGATGGCCACTGAATTAATGTTAGGGCTAGACTGGCTGACGTATGTTCGGGTAAACATGCACAACTACTCTCATACTATATTGCTTAACAAATGTTGCTGCATATTAAGTCATCCTCTGTCAGTCTATTTTCTTTTTAATAATGCAACCATAAGCAGATTGTATAAATTACTTAACTTGGCTCTAACTCATTAGGCCACTTGTATCTCTCATGTCATTGTGATATATTCGATAGGTTTATCTCCTTCTTTGTCTCAGTGATTTGAGTGGAATCTGCATAAGATGACTGAATTTTATCAGGTGTTGTATTTTTTTATCTGCATTTTGTTACAAGAGGGGCCCCATTGGTGATTCCAATATTCTGTCTGTCTTCACCATGAGTCTTTTGCGTTTTGCTTTAATATGAAACTACCATTCACACTTTCATGCTGCAGCCATCTTTAAGTCATCATTTGAAGCAACTTTCTTTTGTTAGCATACCTAAGTTTTTAATGCTTTCTGCACTGTTTTTATTTCTTCGTTTAGGCCCATGTAAGATCCATTTTATGACTGGCAAAATTGACTTATATAGAGGAATAACACCACACACACACACACACACACACACACACACACACACACACACACACACACACACACACACACACACACACACACACACACACACACACACACAACTTCAAGAGACAGAAAATGAGAGAGATCTAGGAGTAAACATACTGGCAGATTTGTCTCCAGAAATACATATAAATGGCATAGTAAGGGCAGCATATGCATTCTTATCAAATGTAAGGGTAGCCTTCAGGCACATGGACAAGGAAATGTTCAGAAATATTTATGTAACCTATGTGAGGCCAAAACTCGAATATGCAGCCCCCTTTTGGAATCCGCACTTGAAAAAGCACATAGCTAAGCTTGAAAAAGTTCAAAGACATGCCACGAAACTGGTGCCAGAAATACGCAATCTCAGTTATGATGAGAGGCTGAGGGAATTAGACTTACCATCACTCGAAGCTAGAAGAGTGAGGGGGGATATGGTGACAGTCTTTAAATTCCTTCATGGTTATGATA
>JAXCGZ010003967.1:90000-95000 GCA_037179515.1 Halocaridina rubra
GTATATATATATCTACATATATATATATATATATATATATATATATATATATATATATATATATATATATATATATATATATATATATATATACACACATATATATATATATATATATATATATATATATATATATATATATATATATATATATATATATATATATATATATATATATACTTTTTTAAATTTACTTTTGGGGTATTGATGATAGTTATTTTTTTGTATTCTTATTTATTCCTTCACCTTCCGTGTTTATATATTCATATACCTCTCATAATCAGTCATCCAAGATAATTCCGCATGTCCTAAACTAAAGATTTAAAAGACATTTTAACTTTACATATTGCATAAGAAGCATCATACACGACATAAAGCTCATAACGAGTAGGACATGGAAAATGAAAGCTAACTTACAAATGGTTTCAGTAAATAATATCTAACATACAGAAGAGTATATTGGAAGACGGGACCATCATTTACAAGAACAGACAATTATTATCATTGTCTACAACCAATCGACGCTGAGCTACTCTGACCTCACAAGTCCCTTGAACCAAATCAACGTGGATTTTTTTTATTTTTGTTTTTTGCTTCCCTGCCACGGCAGATTCATCAGCCTTCTTTTAAAATAAAAATATATATCCTAGTGAAACCTATTTGTAAGTTTATTATGGGTCATTATTCTTCAGTCACCTTCCTGCTACAGCTCAAACCAGTCGGGACTAATTACTGTAAAGTAGCAGTGGAGATAATAAGGTAGGAATGAACTTTTCTCCCTTCTCCACTGCCCAGGGCAAAGTCTGAACGAATAGGCTATAGTTGGTCGCATCGCATTAGGGAGGTTAGATCTTAAATGCAGACTCTATTTCACCTCCAGTTCCTCCTTTCTTATCTTCCACATTTGTAGCACTTTGCACCAGCTTTATGGATTCCGATGATCTCTCCTAATCAGTAATTATTTTTCTAAGGGAATATTATCATCCTCTTTTGGCAGTTCTGAAAAAAAAGAAAAAAAATATTTTGACGAATCAAAATAAGAAGTAAACTTAACCAAAGACGGGCATCCAGAGAACTAATGAAAGTGATATAATATTTTGTTTCTCTTCGTATGTGATGATTTTTGTAAAGATGTCAACAGCTAATGCATCCACTCGCTCTTGTACTTTCATAAATACTCACGCACGTGCACTCACTCAAACACACAAACATAAGCTTACATAAGCACAAATGCACACACACATACACCAAAGTTCTAAAATAATAACTGTCTTTTGGAAAAAACTTTTATTTTTAGGGCAAATGATACAAATACATTTCAAATATTACAAAATTTTTAATTAAAAAAAAAAACTCCGTAAATAACACTGTTTTGGAGATTCAATCGTTCTGTGTGTTTACGCATACATTCGTTCGTACGTACGTACATGCGCACATACATGCATGCATACATACATACATACATACATACATACATACATACATACATACATACATACATACATACATACATACATACATACATACATATATACATACATACATACATTAGTTCAAGATATGTATTTCCTTCAACTTTTTATTCTTACTCTCATATATTTTCCTCTTCGACTTTTGGTACTTTTTTAATAAGTGTAACACCAGGACGAGCAAAATAAATTGCCCTCATCGGGCCTGGGCATGAAAATAAGCAGAAAACAAAGTAAAAGTAAGATGGAAATGTTACGACTTGTCAGATGTGAAAGAATAATAAAAGATGTTTAACGAATATGCAAGAATATTCAGTGTAGATGTAGGCATAGGGAAGACTTAGCATCGATCTGTCCATATCTAATAAAGTCTAAAATACCTTCTTCTGTAGCTAGAGTGACATGATTATTTGATTCTCCTCCAGCTTTAATATTCTAGTTTCATGAGCTTTGGGCAATTCTTATAGCTTTTATCATCTATCTTAGATCTTCGCACGTGTCATTACCAGCAACTGCGTTATTTGAGAGCAGTCAGCTGCGTCTGAAAGCAGAAGATTGCAAAGGAAATCCCTGAGAATGCGAATATCGTCTGTCAATATGATCTTGGATTGCCAGTGAAACTATAGAGCACATTTTCATATACTCTTTCTTTGTTAAAGAGTGATATTGCGAATCATTTGATAGAGAATGAGCGAAAGGAGTATAGTAGTGAACATGTAATGAAGCAATTAAGCCTTAAACTTATATATCTTTTGTTTCATGCCATTTAAAGATGCAATTTTATACAACATTTATAACTTTGGATCATAACTTATAACTTTTAAGTACGTTATTTAGTAAGCTAAAGTACTGAATTATATCAAGCTTATGAAGTTTAGTGATTGTTAAGATAACGAAAAGTTTCGATGATTCAGTATGTCTCTTTATATGCTACTCAGTGCTTATATAGTTTATTTACCTTTTCTATATAACAACTCCAGAAGAATGTATCTGTTGGATTGCTTCCTTAAGTATCATATATTCGTTTATAATTTAACAGTGTGCTACTATTTAGTCTCACTCCTTAAGTGTCATCTCTGCGGAAAAAAAATTATTTTTACCGTCTCAGGAATGTATATCGATGGAAGACCAGAAACATAATAAAGAGAGATCTCCAAGATAAAAAGGCTATATTTAGTTAGTTACTAGTTTATATAGATTATGGTATTAGAACAAGAAGATGCCATTCAGTTTGATCGTCGAAAAAAAAAGGAAACATAGAGACCTGGAAGTAATGGAAAAAAAAAGAGAAATCGCCAAGCAATGCATATAAAGCCCCTCTTCATGTAATGAACATTGTTTTTTCCTCGTTTATCCTGCAACTCTTATGAGTGTAAGTTCAACTAGCGGAAGGTAAACTAAAAGTTTTGAAATAATTTGTGTAACATAATTTTCCCTGACCAGAATTAGAACCCTGTGAACATTTACAAACCTTACTATGCACAGTTAGTTACCAGTCGCACCACCGATATGTTTCAGAGGAATGAAGAACTTCTTTCCTAGTGGCTAGTTAAGTCACTAGAGCATACGAACACATTGCTCTATATCTTGAATTTGACTGGACTTCGCATTATTTCCTCCTCTTCTTTGCACTACAAACACTTGTTAAAGTAATATTTGCATTAAAGATATCACTGCCTTTAATAAGCATACGTAGTTATGCCGAATTTTTTTTATATCTTTTATGTTTTTGAGATGTTGCTACATTACCTACATTTATCCTATTTTTTTTTTTTTACATAATCTTCATTATCAAGTTTCAATAACTAGTATGAATATGGAGTTGCTGCTCCACCTTTTGTGTGTGTAGTTTTTTTTTCTGAACCATCGTGTAGCTTTTTCTTTCCATTTATATTTCATCAACCTTTTTTTTCTTCGTGTCTATCAATTACGTTTCAAAAGTTATCGTTCTTTATGTCTCTTCATTTCAAATTAGCTCTTAAAGGCTTAAATGCTCACTGAGATAGTTTGAAAGTATATTTTTCCGAGACTGGATATTGTTTCATGGAGATTATATACGCATACGTACATTATTAGACAGACAGACAGACAGACAGTCAGAAAATGAATATTATTTTTATATGTAGTTTGTGGCAAAATCTGTTCGCACTGCAGCATATATATAGCCTACTTTCTTATGCTTTTTATTTCAGGGAAAATACTTGGAAATCACTGCGGGTAAAGTCGATTATCATCGACTATTGTTTACATATGCGCAGTGTCAGTTAGTATGATTGTTTTTCCTCGAATGTGAAGATTATGGCAATGCTACACGTCTGGTATAAGAGCAAAACAGTTTTAGTCTTATCACTGGAGAGTTGATAGTAAATGCTACATTTTTTGTGTAAATATCATTTAATATTTTGGTTTTTATAGCGCATGCAGGCAAAGTTTTGCAGTATTATTTGTGATTTTCAGCAGAATCATGTTTAGATAATTAAAATAATATTGTGTTGGTGTGTATATATATATATATATATATATATGTATATATATATATATATATATATATATATATATATATATATATATATATATATATATATATATATATATATATATATATATATGTGATTACCTAATTGTGATTACCTAATTGTGTTTACGGGAAAGAGCCCAAAGCTCGTATCTTCCCGTCTCCTGATCGGTTCCATTTTTAGACTTAGTCATACTTATCATACCTGTCCTTAAAACTATGGATTGAGGTAGCATTAACTACCTCCTCGCTTAGCGAATTCCAATTATCAACTACTCTTACACTGAAAAAGTATTTCCTTACATCCTGCAAACAAGTTTTCTTCCGAAGCTTCAAACTATGACCTCTAGTTCTAGAGCCAGCCATATCGAAATATCGATCCCTATCCACTCTATCATAACCATGAAGGAATTTAAAGACTGTCACCATATCCCCCCTTACTCTTCTAGCTTCGAGTGATGGCAAGTCTAATTCCCTCAGCCTCTCATCATAACCGAGATTGCGTATTTCTGGCACCAGTTTCGTGGCATGTCTTTGAACTTTTTCAAGCTTAGCTATGTGCTTTTTCAAGTGCGGATTCCAAAAGGGGGCTGCATATTCGAGTTTTGGCCTCACATAGGTTACATAAATATTTCTGAACATTTCCTTGTCCATGTGCCTGAAGGCTACCCTTACATTTGATAAGAATGCATATGCTGCCCTTACTACGCCATTTATATGTATTTCTGGAGACAAATCTGCCAATATGTTTACTCCTAGATCTCTCTCATTTTCTGTCTCCTGAAGCTGTACTCCAGCCACCGAGTAGTCAAGCTTGGGCCTTCTTGCACTTGTACCCATTCTCATTACCTTACATTTTGAGGTATTGAATTTCATTAGCCACTTTTCTGACCACTCATGCAGATTATTTAGATCCTCCTGAAGTTCTCTACCATTGTTCTCGTTTTTTACTTTCTTCACAATCTTTGCATCATCTGCAAACATATTCATGAATGAATTTACAGACTCTGGTAGGT
>JAXCGZ010003967.1:100000-112283 GCA_037179515.1 Halocaridina rubra
TTAGCTCTTTTACACCCATTATCGAACCATTTCTCTCTGGCATGAATTACACCTACTTTGGTGACAGGTATGCAGCAATCTACTATCTTCCCATATTTCTCACAAAAGATGTCATACATTTCTTGTACAGATTTGTTGTAAAATAAGGTTCTCCAGTCAATAACTGCAAAAAGCTCATTCATTTTGATGTAATCTCCTTTCGGATAGTTCCTCCTCATGTCCTCAGTGCCTCTACTCTCAGGAAGAATATCTTCAATGATATACTCCATCAACAACACACAGTGATCACTCTTTCCAATTGGTGGTTCATACTCAATATTTTCAATATCCAACACATTATCTGTGAACACTAGATCAAGTAGTGATGGCTCATCCCCACCCCTGGCTCTTGTTGGTTCCATTACATGTTGGTGTAGGAAATTCCCTTGTACGCAATCTAGGAATCTTGCCCCGAATGAGTCCTCACCACTGTGTGGGTCAAGATTTATCCAATCTATCTCTTTATGATTAAAGTCTCCCATAATCAAAATCCTACATTTTTTCTCCCGTGCCATGTTAACAACTGAGTTTATGACTTCAATAGTACCTATATGACTTTCCTCATAAATTTCAAGCCTATTTTGGTTCCTTGGTGGGTTGTATACAACAGTTATTATAATGCTCTCTGACCCAGTATTTATGCGAGCAACAAGAAATTCCCTGAACTCACTTTCTATAGCCAAGTTTATTTCTTCAACTTGAATCCTCTCACTTATGAGCAGTGCTATCCCTCCACCAGTCCTCTCAGATCTTTCAACCCTTAGTATTCTGAAGCCCTTAGGAAAAACTGTGACACTGTTTATGTCCTCACTCAACTTAGTCTCTGTAATTGCTCCTATATCTGCCTTACTGTTGTGAATCCTATCTTTTAATTCTACTGCCTTACCAGCTAATCCATCAGCATTTGTGTATAACAATCTTAAGGAGGCCCCATCCCCTGATCTTCTGTCATTATCTTCTTTATCTCCCCTTTGTCTGGAAGTATTCTGTAACAAAAATTTTTCTTCTCTTCTTCATTTCTCTCATCATTTAACCTTCTTGCCTCTTGCAACAAGTTTTTGATCTTTCCCATCTCTTCCTGTGTTCTGTATCGTCTAATGAACACTTCTTTGCATTCTTGAAGGTCTTTTAGACTTTTTTTTCTCAACAATATTTCCCTTCATGTTTCCCCTCTCTCAAAGGTTGTGTGTGTGTGTGTGTGTGTGTGTGTGTGTGTGTGTGTGTGTGTGTGTGTGTGTGTGTGTGTGTGTGTGTGTGTGTGTGTGTGTGTGTGTGTGTGTGTGTGTGTGTGTGTGTGTGTGTGTGTGTGTGCCAGTGTGTGTGTTTCTGTGTGTTTTTAATCTATTTTTGGTTCTGAGTATTACTGATGTAAAGTTTGTCTTTAATTGTGATAATACGTCATGCCCGTATCACTTGCTTAAAAGCCTTCAGGTTTTTCATCTCATTAAATCTCATGAAGATAGTATTACAAAGCCAGCTAATTTATCTAATTAAATTATTGTACAACTTTTGAAAGTTCTGTGCAATTGAGGATTTATTGAAGTAGCTGAGTTAAGAGGGTTTCGCTCTCACTTCCGTATAAGTTAGAATTTCGATATGGACATCATCCTTTCTCCATCTTTCTCTCTCTCTCTTCCTCGCTATTGACTTTTTATCTTCCATTAATTTTTATCATAATTATCATCCCTTCTTACAGCTGGGCGTATATTACACTTTCGTTGCTCAACGAGCCATCGCATAGCTGACACTCATGAGGTCCCGTGTTTAACTCACCAAGTTGATTTGCATAACTTGATACAAACACCTCTTTTCTGAAATACTGAAATAATTACTGTTATTCCTGGTTTTTCTTGTAGCTTCTGTAAATTCGGTGAAGTATGTGAGTACACCAGAAAATGGATGTGTTTAGTACTGGAATTAGATTTTCATAAGCTCAATTTTCTTCAAAGCAAAAATACCATTTCTAAAATATCCTGTGAAAAAGAAAAGAGAGCAAAGAAGTTTTGCAACTTCATTCTGAGTCTTCTTTGTTGGCTATAGCGTAAAGTAGGTATTAGGAACAAACAAAACAAACAACAAACAAACATTTATTTCCATTTCGTACAATGGTTATTCAACATTAATATTAATTTACAAGTAGACATGTAATTAAACTAATAAATAATCAATGATATGCGAAAATAGGAGAAGAAAAGAGTTAAGTTAGACGGAGACGCCCTTCATAGCAACTGCTGGAATCTAAATATTCATGTGATTGACCTACTTGCATACAGTTATTAATCTGCTATTTATTTACAATTTTCTTTGACAGATTTTGTGAATGTTCTAAAACAAATTTGAATATCGCATTCGAATTTATCACAGTGAAGAAGCGTAGTACACCTGCAATGGGAATTATATATATATATATATATATATATATATATATATATATATATATATATATATATATATATATATATATATATATATATATATACACACATATATATATATATATATATATATATATATATATATATATATATATATATATATATATATATATATATATATATATATATATATATATATATATATATACATATATATATATATATATATATATATATATATATATATATATATATATATATATATATATATATATATATATATATATATATATATATATATATACATATATATATATATATATATATATATATATATATATATATATATATATATATATATATATTATATTATTTATTTATTTATTTATTTTTTAAATTAATTAATTATTTTTTTTTTTTTTTTACGAGAATAACACTGCAAAGAAAGTTTCTTTAATCTAGGGCTGACATTATTACGCTAGTAGTGTATGCAAACTTTTGAGGCATATGGTTATTCTTATAATTCAACTTCAGTTCCACACAACTACATTTCAATGTTGCGCGAGTAGTTATTCAGATTATAATCGAGGTTACGCGAGGACACCTGAGACAGGAAAAAGTGGAAATTGCTATCAAGAAACAGCGAACCCATATAGAAATCGGTTGAAGTTCAAGACAAAGAACTAGAAGAAGAAGGAGATTCGAGATGGTGGCGGTGAATATACTGATTTTTTCTGTATTAATATATAAATTGTCTAATATTTTACCATTGTCAAAAGGAATAGAGTTGTTATAGAACTTTATCCTGTGTTGATGAATGAAACAGAAAAAGACATCCTGCAATTTAATTTCGAAGATCAGATGCATTTAATATTGAGAACAATGCCAAGACACAATCTCATTCCTATTTTATTTTCACTTCTTTAGTTGTACTCACAGCTAATTCACATCCATTTAAATCTGATATACTTTTACGGAAATTTTGGAGAACATCATAAAATATAATAAGATTCATTTTCTGTAGCTAATGTTAATATGATTATAAACTCGCAATATCAAGCAATAGATTGTTTTTTTCAAAAGGCTATGGAAAAAAAGAGCTACTGAATGTATCTAAATAGCTTTTAAGTCAATATTAAGTTTTGAACTAATGGGATTTAAAAATAGACAATCCCTTCTTCCAAATTGCTTTAGAATTCACTGACTTTAGGGAAAACGTTAGAGAGAAGAGTCTGCTACTACTCTCTTTCTAAGCAGAACTGTATGTGTAACTTGAAAAATTCTGATTCTTTATCTGAACCGTTACGCTAAATGAAAAACTCACAGATCTTTTTATTCTGTCTCTCGCATTGGCGACTCTCTAAGGGAAACTTTAATTACCCATTCAAGGAGAGAGAAGTTAAAAGAGAAAAGATAAATGCGACCAAAACTTTACTTCTATGTTTGCTAGTGTGTATAGATTATATATATATATATATATATATATATATATATATATATATATATATATATATATATATATATATATATATATATATATATATATATATATATATATTTATATTCATATATATATATATATATATATATATATATATATATATATATATATATAATATATATATATATATATATATATATATATATATATATATATATATATATATATATATATAATATATATATATATATATATATAATATATATATATATATATATATATATATATATATATATATATATATATATATATATATATATATATATATATATATATATATATATATATATATATATATATATATATATATATATATATATATATATATATATATATATATATATATATATATATATATATATATATCCATTCAAGGAGATACTAGTTAAAAGAGAAAAGTAAATGCACCAAACTTTACATCTATGTTTGTCAGTGTATATTGTTTATATATATATATATATATATATATATATATATATATATATATATATATATATATATATATATATATATATATATATATATATATATATATATATACATATACATATATATATATATATATATATATATATATATATATATTATATATATATATATATATATATATATATATATATATATATATATATATATATATATATATATATATATATATATATATATATATATATATATATATATATATATATATAGATAGATATATATATATATATACATATATATATATATATATATATATATATATATATATATATATATATATATATATATATATATATATATATATATATATATATATGTATATGTATATATATATATATATATATATATATATATATATATATATATATATATATATATATATGTGTGTGTGTGTGTGTGTGTGTGTGTGTGTGTGTGTGTAGGTGTGTATGTGTGTGCATGTGTGCGTGCGTGTACGTATTTACCTACTTTTTTTACCCTATATCCGTAACTCCCCGTCTCCTGATCGACTCCATCCTTATTCTTTACATCTGCTTTGCTGTCATGTATCCGATCCGTTAATTCTACTCCCTCACCAGCTACTTCGTTGTGTACAGCAGTATTAATGAGATTACATTCTCTGACTTCCTAGCTTTTTCTTTATCACCTCTTTGATTGAATGAGCCCTGAAACCCAAAAATTCTCTTAACTTCTTCATTTTTCACCTCATTTAAACTTTGAGGCTCTTGTAATCACTCTTAATCTTTTCTATCCCTCCTTGTGTTCTATATGGTTAAATGAACACTATTATGAATTCTTTAAAGTCTTTTATGTTCTTTGCTCTCAACAGTAATTTTTTACACGTGTCCCTCTCTCAAAAGTTACTTCCAATTATTCTTACCTTTCCCTCCCTAGTGAAAATTACCAACTCGGTGCATGATTACAATATTTTCTGGACCATATATTATTCCAAGCTTCTTTATCATGTCTAAAATCCTAGGTTTATTATATTCACATCTTCCCTACCTCGTTAACTCATGAGATTCACTTATGCATGAGATGATCATTGATGTCTCTTCATCAAGTGCCTGTTTGATTCCTCACATCGTCCCTCATTTTTCTCTGTCAACAGCATTTATACTCATTATTCATTATGGCCAATTCCGTCATGATTGTATGGCTTAAACACCTAAGATCTTTATACACACATACACAGATGATATATATTTACAGCAGGCCAGAATAAAAGAATCAAATATTAATTCACGCACTATCATTCCTGACATTTTCCATAACAACTCCACTTAGAAAGAAATATTGAAAACGAAATTTAACAGTATGATATGATGAAAAAACTTTCCATTGGCATCGCTTGTCAGCTAACCGTAAAGATGTAATACATTGCTAAGAACCCCAATGGTCATCGCGTCTTGTTCTTCAGTGCAATTATATACCAACATTTAATTAATTTACTTTTCACACAACTTTTTGTTGTTATCCTCTTGTTTAGAAATTCTAACTTCTAGTTCCTTCTTTCTCCCTTGTAGCTTTTTGATTCTTTTTTTCTGGATGTTGAGTTTCCTCTTCTTGTGTCTTCTTACTCTTCTCTTAGTTATCTTTATTCTCTCTTAACTTGTCATTTTCCTTAACTATATTCTTTAATTTTATTTAAATTCTCTATCATTATTTTTATTTATTCCATTCAAATTCTTTACCAGATCCGTCGTTGTAAGACCTGAAAGTTCCTTGAAAAGATTTTTCAGCTTTCCCCAGGCTATTCCCCCTTCCACCACTCATATAGATCCTATTCCACTCCATCCTCATTCATGTTGGGGGGGGGGGAGGCTGGTTAGCGAGAAAGCAGCAAGCATTTCTGCCCGAATTTTGAATGTCTTACAAAAATATAATTTTCTCTTTTTCTTACACCTATTTACTTTAGCCTCTTTTGGATTCTAATTCAGATATTCTTTTTAGTATACAATGCGCCTGACAGTTAACATACTGACTTAAAACTTAATTTTGGCAATGATATAAACTTACATGAGGAAACACTTGAACGTACAACTGAGGAAACACTTGTACTCGAGAAACTTGTCCGAGAGGGTAAACTCTGGATGACCGATTTTCGTTCTTGTTGTGTGTGTGTGTGTGCGTTGTTTGGTTAGTTTCTAGCTACACATTGTTTTTAAATATATTCTAATCAACATGGATGATAAAAGCAAACGTTGATTTTCATGAAAAAAAAATATGGATTCTAATCTAATCAAATTTATTGCACATTGTGCAAACTTCAGCTGAAGAAGTACTGGCTCCAGGGTTGAGTTTTATGGCGTATTCACAGAATAAGTAGATATTGGATTCGCAAACCGTAGTGTAATTTTATTCCAATGGCATAAAATCCTACGTTTTCGTGTATATAGCTTGAATGAAATGCATTTACGGCACTCTTGAGAGCTTGGGGAGAATGTTGAATTCTAGAGAAATGTTGACAACGGAAGGGTCTGTTATTCTTTCCCGGAAGAAGAATGTACTGACAAAATAATTTTCTTATAATTATTGTTCATCATTAAGTAAAAAAAAAAAAAAATTAAAACACTTCTTTTTGTAAGCAGAAAATATATGAACTTTAGTTCTTTTTCTAGGCAATCTTAATTAAAAAAAATATTAAAATCATTTTCATGATATCAGAATTTTCTTACGCTGTACCAAGATGCAATAACTACTACTATTACTATTACTGTCATTATAATTATTATTATTATTATTATTATTATTTTTATTATTATTATTATTATTATTATTATTATTATTATTATTATTATTATTATTATTATTATTATTATTATTATTATTATTATTGTTATTATTATTGTTATTGTTATTATTATTATTATTACTTGTTATTATTATTATTATTATTATTATTGCTATTATTATTATTGTTATTGTTATTGTTATTATTATTATTATTATTATTATTATTATTATTATTATTATTATTATTATTATTATTATTATTATTATTTTTATTATTATTATTGTTATTATTATTATTATTATTATTATTATTATTATTATTATTATTATTATTATTATTATTATTATTATCATTATTATTATCATTCATTTTATTATTATTATAGTTATTGTTATTATTATTATTATAATTAATTATAATCATAATAAGTTATAATTACAATTATAATTATAATTATTATTATTATTGAAATTATAATTATCATTATTATTATTATTATTATTATTAATTATTATTATTATTATTATTATTATTATTATTATTATTATTATTATTATTATTATTATTATTATTATTATTATTATTATTAGTAGTAGTAGTAGTAGTAGTAGTAGTAGTAGTAGTAGTAGTAGTAATTTTATTTTTATCTTTATTAATTATTATTATTAGTGTATTCCTACAACTAGCTATGGAGCACAGGGGAATTCAGTCAGGAGAATCCAGCCAAAACCCTAGTAATTGAGTCTCTGAATTAATATGGAAGTTTGTGGTAATTCAATCAATTGCCATCTGCAGATGACCACAACACTGATGACTGATGCTGAGAATGAACTGAACCATTTCGCGACTGAGTTTGTTAGTTTGTGAATAAGAACGAAGATGCAGATGAATATTGGTAAAAGTAAAGTCATGAGAAGCATGAGGTTTCATGTTGGCTGATTGGAATGTAGGAGTGAAGGGGATTTGCTTGAATAAGTTGAAAGTTTTAAGTATCTGGAGTCGCAGGTATTAAGGAAGGAAGAGTGAGTGTGCAGGTAAGTCAGAGTGAAGGAAACGAATAAATGTCTAAGTGGGTTGAAAAGTGTGATGAGAAATAGGTATATTGGAATAAATGAAAAGAGAAGGATATATGAAGGTGCGATTGTGCCGGACAGTATTGTATGGAGAAAAGACTTGAATGTAATGGAGATGAGGTGTTTAATAAGTATGATTTTTATATCTAGAACAGATAAGAGTAAGAAATGAGGATATCAGGCAAAGAATAGGTGTTGAAGGGAAGCTGTTGGATAGGTTGGATCAGTGAGTATTGAGTTGGTTTGGACACATGAAAAGGATGAGTGATGTACGAATGGTGTACAGAGTGCAGTGCAGAAGTGGTTAGGGATAGTCCAATAGAAATACCTTGCATCATACAGCTTGATGGCATGAAAAGAGTATTGGATACACATGGAAGGTCAGTGGAGCAGGGAAGAGATCGTGCTAGAGATGGAAATTAGTGGAGGAGGATTGTGTATAAGTGACATGCACCCAAGGGATTTGACACTACTGCTTTTTCAGTGAACTATGATGGACGGGTGTGAGGGCAGTTGCCATACTATGAAGCATGGGGGCAAACCAGCTGCGGCTGTCAGCCCTCACTGAAGAATATCCTTGCCTGCCTATCTTCTGGATGACCAAATTAAACTGGTAGGGGTGATATATGGCATACCTTTATCCCTAAGGAGCTAAAGGAGTATTTGAGGTATGCGTGGATAGTGATATATGCTTGTTTCTTGTCTTGATCCTCCCCTGACTAGGGGAATGGAGCCCTGTGTATGTGTGGATGGTATGTATGTTTGTATGTATGCATCATCATCATCATCATCAATCATCACCATTATAATTAACATCATGCTTATTATTTTCCTGATTTGTAGTCATCGTAGATCAGGCGGTAGCGTCCGCGACTCTGAGACGGCAGGTCGAGGGTTCGCGCCCCGCCACGGTCTGAGGTTAGCAAGGGCATGTACTCAGGGTAACGATTACATCTGCCAAAACAAGTCCTTCGCAAGAAGGCAACCGTCCTAGCCTTGGTAGAAAAGGGAGTCCGTGACGCAAAACCGGAACATTATTATTTTCCTGATGATTAGGATTATTACTGCAAGTTTTGATTATTGTATTTGCTAGTGCAATTAGCATCAATTATTGCCATTCTTTTTATTGCAAATATAGACATTAATACTTGCTCAGATTACAGTTCTACTTTTTGCTGTTACTAACAAGCTTTTCATAATGATTAGTAGTGTTGCCTTCTGCTAATTTAAGCCGCTTACGTCTTCTAGTTGATTGAATACTAAGTAATGTCCCTATGACTGTTGGAATAATGACTATAAATATACCAGGAGCATCTGTCCTAATTTCTGTATTGTCTATAGTTCTGCTGCCAATAAGTGCAATATCTTATTCTTCATTCCTTCCAAATATTAGAGAATTACTAGCATTTGCAGATACAGAGTATGCTTGAGGTCTTTGATGTATGCGTACATAGCCATAGTACTCGTGCACATATAGAATATCAGGTGTAACTAATGTCGACTGCCGCGATTTTTTTTTTTTTTTTTTTTTTTTTTTTTTTTTTTTTTTGCCAAGATCTACTTTTATAGCAGGAGAATGCTTGCCGAGTGAGACCAGCGTCCATCTGGTGGTCATCCTGAGAGGGGTGAAGCAAGTATGCTCCATCCTTAGCTGCAGGGCTCAATTACAGAGAAGGTGCTGAGGTACATCTGACACCTTTCATTGACATGCAGTACCCTGTTCGCAATTATCCCGGGCCAGCTGTGGGTGCAACTTAATTCCACCAGGGAGTGGAAGAAAAGTTGGTGAAGGATGTAGTATCACAGTACTTAAAGTCCGATCCATATTTGCCATAAAGAATTAAGCAGCCATCACGTTATTACTGTCAAAAGGAACAGACTTGACTTGTATCGCATAATTTTTTGTGTCTATATTCCTTGGGCTTAACTACCTAAATTTATGTATGTAAAAGAGGGGGAAAAGAAATTTTTGGAGTATTACTCAAAAATTTACTTGGGAAATAATGGAATTACCCCTAGATTTGAAAAGAGCCACGTACACGCGTCATATATTTACTAATTTATTTAAAATAACACCTGTACTATCTGTTAATATGACTGACAAAATCAGAAAACATCTAACACCTCCCTATCACTTCTTTTGAAAAGTCGATCTTAACTGGAAGAAATGCTTAAGAAAATTAATTAATTTTCATTGTCCACGGCCACACCTAATGATATACGATCATCTTTTACCAGATATTTTATGAACATTTTGTACTGCACTTTACTGTAATCTTTCGAAATAAGTGACTTTATAACTCAGATATATAGTTTATATTTTAGTCTATAAAACTTACCTCATTTATGTGTCCGTGACACAAAATTTATCAGTTAGCCGATCACTGAGCTTTATAAGATCCATTCATCTGTGCTCACGCTTGACAAAAGGGAGACTCAAACCATGAGATGGAACTAAGCATTAATCTGACGATCTCTAGAAAATTTGGTCAATCACCATGTCAAAGAAAACTTTTATAAACAATGCGGAGTAAAGTCGAGGAAGCTGAGGCTCTCATGTCGTACGTATTACCAGAATTTATAGTTACACTATTGGGATAATTTACCCCTGTTGTCGATCCCTTTTGTAAAACTTAAATACTTAATTGTGAAAATAGGCCTACTATATATTTTACAAGAGAGATGTGCATATGCATAAAGGTGTAACATAGTAATTTAATCTCATGATACTTTTAAAGCAAAATACAATATGTTTATAGATACTAAAATTTGTTACAAGTTTATTTACATATTTGTCTTGTTAATTTTGTTCAGAAAAATGAATTTAATTGCTGTTCTGTAAGTAGCATATTATTAAATTCAAGAACAGTAAAAATTTTCAAAACATAAACAGAATAAATAAACACTACCGACTCTGTAAAAATTTATAAAAAATAGCTGCTGTTCTAAGGAAACAACAAATGCGGTAATTACCTAATTTTAATTACCTAATTGTGCCTACGGAAAGAACCTCATGCTCGTAACTCTCCATCCCATGGTTGGTTCCATTTTATACTTAGTGATACTTATCATACTTGTCTTTAAAACCATGGATTGAGTTAGCATTAACTACCTCCTCACTTAGAGAATTCCAATCATCAACTACTCTTACACTAAAAAAGTACTTCCTAGCAAGTTTTCTTACGATGTTCAAACTAAGACCTCTCGTTCTAGTGCCAGCCATATCAAAATATCGATCCCTATCGACTCTGCAATAACAATGATGGAATTTAAAAAACCATCACCATATCCTCCCTCATTCTTCTAGCTTCCAGTGATGGTAAGTCTAATTCCCTCAGCCTCTCCTCATAACTGAGATTGGCGTATTTCTGGCACCAATATCGTGGCATGTCTTTGAACATTTTCCAGCTTATCTACGTGCTTTTTCAATTGTGGATTCCAAAAGGGGGCTGCATATTCAAGCTTTGGCCTCGCATAGGTTACTTAAATAGATCTGAACATTTCCTTGTCCATGTGCCTGAAGGCTACCCTTACATTTGCTAAGAAAGCATATGCTCTCCTTACTATGCCAATTATATGCATTTCTGGAGACAAATCTGCCAGTATGTTGAACATCTTTCTCATTCTCTGTCTCATGAAGTTCTGCTCCTGCCATTGACCATTCAAGCTTGGGTCTTCTTACACTTGTACCCATTCTCATTACCTTACATTTAGAAGTATTGAATATAATTAGCCACTGTTATGACCACTCATGCAGACTATTTATGTCTTCCTGAGGCTCTCTACCATTGTGCTCGTTTCTTACATTCTTCACAATCTTTGCGTCCTA
Organism: Halocaridina rubra; assembly: GCA_037179515.1. Lineage (NCBI taxonomy): Eukaryota > Metazoa > Arthropoda > Malacostraca > Decapoda > Atyidae > Halocaridina > Halocaridina rubra. The sequence goes on from JAXCGZ010003967.1 coordinate 112,041, forward strand.
TGCAAACATATTCATTAATGAATTAATTTACAGACTCTGGTAGGTCATTTACATATACAAGGTACAAAAGTGGCCCTAAAACTGAACCCTGTGGAACTCCACAACTAGCCTTCTTCATTCAGACACAGACTGTCTTACTCTAACCCTCTGTTCCATTCCCTCAAGTAAGTTTTTATCCATTCCAAGACTTTTCCACCTATTCTAGCCATTGCTTATAGCTTCTTTATAAGTTTCTTATGTGGG
>JAXCGZ010003968.1:0-12500 GCA_037179515.1 Halocaridina rubra
GGAACATCCACGGATGGTTTTGGTTTTGGTCTAGATGGAAGTTCGATGCCCTCATTTGGGAACTATTATGGCTCCTAATGCCCATCATGAATACCTGGTGGTGAGGGTGGTTAGGGAAATTTCTCAGGGGCAGCCCAAATTCCTTGTTTGCTTGATCTCTGACTTTTTTATTTTATTTATTCAGATAACTGTACATGGGGACATGTGCACATGGGCAATCCCAGTGATATTTCAGTTGATAAACATTGCAGTCTATTTGGTTATGTATAAATGAAATATTAATAGCATTTGCAATTAATTTTAAATATAATAGCAAGTAATTAATAATGAAATATAGTGTAATAATTGATTGATGGCAGAAGAGCACTCTGCGATTATTTATTAAGAGTAATAATATTAATTATTCTCATTAAGGAAAATAAATCTGGAAATGATGCCAATAATAACGATCCTGTATCTAGTGGCATCCTTACTACTTTATTATTAACATTATTGTTAAAAAATTTTATTACAGCATTATTATTTTCTATGAAAGCTACATTTAATTTAACTATATGTATAACCCTCTTATTTATTAGTTTAATTACATGTCTACTTATAAGTTACTATTAATGTTGAATAACCGTTGTACAAAATGGAAATGGTTGTTTGTTTGTTTGTTTGTTTGTTTATTATTACTCTTAATAAATAATCGCAGAGTGCTCTTCTGCCATCAATCAATTAATACACGCTCTGACTCTGTTTCTTTCTGTTAATGACATTTTTCTCTCAGCTTTGTTTACTTTTAATTTACTTAAAAAGCATATTAGCTCTTTAGAAGTAGGTATATTTCTTTTTTACTCTTTAATTTACGCTATTTTCAGCAACCTAAGGTCCCCGGACCGAATACGGCCCCTAACGTAATATGATATCTACCTGTGTAATATTGAATTCGATGCTTTTGCATCCTTTGCTACATAAATGTTTTCATAAATAAAACAAAAGGTATATCATAGTTTCATCTATTATAATTATCATTATTGTTATTATTATTATTGTTATTATTATTATTATTATTATTATTATTATTATTATTATTGTTATTATTATTATTATTATTACTATTATTATTATTATTATTATTATTATTATTAGAATTATTATTATTATTATGATTATTATTGTTATTATTATTATTATTATTATTATTAATATTATTATTATTATTATTATTGTTATTATTATTTCATTTCATTTATCAATTATAGAGCATAAGAATCCTATTCATGAATACTGACTACAGTCGCCTCCCAGACTTTACTTTTGGCTCGTACATGCAAAAATATCACCCACCTCTGATTCACACATGTTCCTTAGCCATTATTTCAATACTCATGAACATTATATTAATTGCTTCTAGTTTAGTTTTCTTATTATCTTTGCCTTTTCTTACATCGTTGTGTCTTTTCCCTGTTACCTTTTCCTCTTCCCCATTCGCCATCTCTTCTTCCTCTTTTGTTTTACCAACTTGGTAACACTCTCCCATATTCCTCCTGGCTTGCGGTTGGATAATAAGGAGGGATAGTTCGTTATGGTTGTATGCATCTTACGAGAGAGAGAGAGAGAGAGAGGGAGAGAGAGAGAGAGAGAGAGAGAGAGAGAGAGAGAGAGAGAGAGAGAGAGAGAGAGAGAGAGAGAGAGAGAGAGAGAGATAATAATAATAAGCCTTTATTTCCAAAGTACATTGGGTATTCAAATAAGATGCATATATATTCCAGATAGACATCTGTGGTGTACGATATAGACATACTAAAACAAACAAATCATAAAGATGAGTGTACCATTAAAAATTACAAGTAAAATCTTCCTTTAAGAGTAACTTCTTAAGATTATATTTAAAAGTATACACTGAACCAGCATTTTTTAGTTCTCTGGGAAGCTGATTATATAAATGAGGTCCACGAATGTTTATATTTCTTGAGCCAATATCAGTTTTAGACCTTCGTACTAATAAATCTTCCCCTTGACGGGTAGTTAACCCGGTAACTGAGCTTACTGTAGAAAAATTATACAAGCAATCAGGAAGATTGTTTCTTAGTATATTAAAAACAAAGGTACATATATCAAAAACATATTTATCTCTAATCTTTATCCATTCTAGATCTCGTATTTTCTTACATTGCCAACAGCCACTCGTGCTGCAAAGTTTTGTAACTTTTGTATTCTTTGTAATTGAGTCTTACTTGTACATCCCCAAACTTTGAGACAGTAATTAATTAAACTCATAGCTAAGGACTGGACAATTATTATACGAGTTGATGTTTCAAATGAGTCTTTTACCCTATTTAGATATATTAGAGTACCCATTACTTTTTTATAAATTTCATCTATATGCATTTCAAAATTCATGTAACGGTCAAAATAGACACCTAGGTTCTTTACCGAGTTCATTGGCTTAATGATATTACCGTTAAAATTTATATGAAGATTGTCATCAACTTCTGATAATAATTGTCTGGATCCGATAAGAATAGATTGGGTTTTAGTTTCATTAAGTAACAAACCATTTTTTAGAAAATAACGTTTAGCCATATACAAAATTTCTTCTGCTCTACGAATAATATTTTCTAAATCATTAATTTCTCCTTCAATTAAGATTTGAGTATCGTCAGCATATTGAATGACATAACAGTTAGGTAAATATTTTACTAGATCGTTTACATATATTAGAAAAAGTATAGGTCCTAGGATCGATCCCTGAGGGACCCCAAACAATACCTTCTTGGAACTTGAAACTACATCTTTTATTCTGACTGACTGGTAGCGGTTTTTTAAATAGTTCTCGAACCAGCTTGGGTCAATGTTCATTTTTTTTGCATTTTTCTAATAATATACTATGGTTTACACTATCAAAAGCTTTAGAAAGATCGAGTAGTAGTAGCAATGATATTTTCTTATTATCTATATTTTTGTATATTTCATCTGATATTTTCAATAAGGCAGTTTCAGTTGATAATTTTGGCCTGAAACCGTGTTGACTTTTTGCAATAAGTTTATTTTTTTCAAGAAACTCACTTAACTGATTTGCAACAATCTTTTCAAGTATCTTTGATAAAATTGGTAGTAAAGAGATTGGTCTATAGTTAGAGACGTCGTCAGGATTTCCATTTTTAAAACCAGGAATTACATGGGGATTTTTCCATAAATCTGGGTAAATATTGGTAGCTATGGAAGTATTGATTATTACCGTCAGATAATATGCTATTACAAATAATGAATCTCTAATAAAACGAAAACAAATTCCATCTGATCCATATGCATTAGAGTCTTTCAGATTTTTTATTACTAAGATTACTGTATTACAATCTACTGTAGTAGGGTTAAAGACATCATTACTTCTATTGAATGCACTATGTTCTTCCAAATTAACATTATTATTATTATTACTACCATCATCACTATTATCATTACCATTACTACCACCATCATTATTATTTACACCATTATCAACATTACTATTATTATTACTACTACCATCATCATTATTATTACCACCATTACTATTATTTATTTCATTTATTATTTCTTTTTTCGTTTTTTCAAAGGTTTTTTTCCCCACTTCAGCGAAAAAATTATTGAACTCTTCTGCTTTAGCACTTACATCTACCTCATCGGGTATAATTGATATGTTACTACTTTTATTACAGTTATTGGAAAGCATGGTTTTAGCAATTTTCCATGTATCAGAGATATTGCCTTTAGCGTTTTGAAATTCATTTTTGTAATATTGTTTCTTACTGCTACTTAATAATGATTTTACTTGTTTCTTTTGCTCTGTAAACTTTTCTCTTAAAGGGATATTATCTCTTTGTAGTTTTACTTCATTTTGTAGTTTGTCTCTTTCTTTCATAATGTTTTTTATGTCATCTGTTATCCAAGGAGCGGGGGGACGAAATATTTCTCTTGTCACGAGTGGTGCACATCGATCTATACATGATGATAAGACACTGGTTAAAATTCTTACTTGTATATTTATATTATCGGTATATAGAATTTAATTTAATTTATGTACTTCATTCATAAGTAAACTACAAAGTAATTCTTGTGAATAATTTCTTAAGCATCTGAATGTTTTAAAGATTGGTTGTCTCTTTGGTTTGCGAATATTTAGGGACGTTACAATTTCCTCGTGGTCTGCTATAGGGCTTGGCATTACGTCACACTTAGTTATCATATGTTTGGAGTTTGTTATTACTAGATCGATTAGGGAAACTGAAGTGGGAGTGATTCTAGTTGGTTTATTTATAATCTGTTCTAGATTTAAATTCTTAATAAGTCTACTCATTTTATTTTCTCTTTTTAGTTGATCATCATTAAAATCGCCATATATAAAAACTGGTTTGTTTTTTAAAATTATCTCCTTAAAAACGTCCAAAATATAGCTAAAAGAGGTTACCGGGGCTTTGGGGTGGCGGTACACGCAGCCTATGATAATAGAAGGAAACTTTTTATGTTGGACAGAGATCCATTTATCTTCCACTCCTTCGTGCTTCTCAGTTTCAAGATTTAGTTCAGTGGCCTTCAAATAATTTTTAACAAATAAACATACACCTCCACCTCTACCACTGTCATAGCGATAAATATTATATGAAGGAATATTAATAAATGCATTATTAATTGACGGATACAGCCATGATTCGCTAATGCAAAGAACATCAATATTTTCTTGTACAAGCATATGTTCAATTTCTAGTATATGGGATAACAGAGATTGTGCATTTATATGTACGACAGATAATCTATCATTATATTTACAAGTAACTTTCACATCGGCAGCAGTAACAGCAACAGCAGGAGACGAGGTATTACCATGTTTCATTGGGGTGGTATCCATAGTCATAGTTGTAGTTTCGACTGTGTGATTCTGCTGGGAATTCATCATTGTAGTGTGTTCTGGGGTTAGCCCATGGATCCTGGTGTCTGTACCTGCCGTTGGATGTGTAACGCTGGTTTGAGTACGTGCCGTGGTATGATCGGGCCTTCCCAAAGTTTGTATGCCTAGGTGAGTGTCTAGGGTTGTAAGAGCCATCACTCCAGGAGAAGTCTCTTGTGCGTGGACGGCGATAAGAGAGGTTTGTATCGTGTCTCTTTCTGTAGTCTCGCGTATAGGGGATTGTTTCATTAGCTCTTTGCTGTTTATTTTGGTATGACTGTAGTTTGGGATATTTTGTAGAATACCCAGGTTGTGTCCATTGTTTGCCCCCACGAAATGGCTGGACACTTGTGCCTGTAGGCCATTGATTCAGTTTGTAAGGCACATATTCAAATCCTTTCGATATCGTTATTGCGAAGGAAACCCAATTTGGTTTGTGAGAAAGCTCCTTAATCAAGACTTCTTCAGAAGGAATGCCTTGATTTGTCAATGTATTACGTATCTCTCTCTCAAAGGGGTTGCCAGGAATGCGAATATATATTTGAGCTGTAACCCTTGCACTTGCATTATTGGGCAACTGTGGCTGTGGGGGAGAGGACTTCGATGGAATGTTTACAATAGAGACTGCTGCTATTTTGTCTTTTCTGTTTTCTTCATTGTTTTGCAGCCTATTGCTGGGTTGGTTATTTGTGCTGGAAGGTGTAATTTGGTTGTCCTGGTTAGTGATAGTTGCTGTGTTGTTAGGAGTAGTGGAGATTGGCTCTATATCTTATTCGCTGTTTTGCAACTCTTTACCAGGTTGGTTGTTTGTGCTGGGAAGAATCTTGTTCTGGTTAGTGCCTGTTGTTGTATTGTTAGGAGTAGTGGGAAAGGACGCTGTTGTTTCATCACTATTTTGTAACCTGTTACTGATTTGATTATTTATGCTAGATGGTGTATTCAGGTTGTCTTGATGACTATCACTTTTATCTGGATCTACCTCTTCTTCACTACTACTGTCACATTCGTCACTCAATGCACTGAAGGAATTGTGAGTAGAGACAGAAAACCTAGTTTGCAAAACCTGAGGGTTGTTGATAGAAGGGACATCATCGTTGTTAGGTGACAGCACTGAACTGAGAGGTGGAGATGTTTCTAATAGCAGTTTCAACCTAGAATTATCTCTTTTAAGTAGGACAATGTCAGATTCTAGTAAACCCACCTTGTGTTGTAAGGCTTTCACCTTTTCAGCATCTGCTTCCAAAATTTTCACCTTATCTGCAAGACTTTCTATCATTCGATGTAGGAGAGAGAGAGAGAGAGAGAGAGAGAGAGAGAGAGAGAGAGAGAGAGAGAGAGAGAGAGAGAGAGAGAGAGAGAGAGATTTATTTTTATTTTATTAATTTATTGCGCCAAGGCGTCAGACATTACATGAGTTCATACAAATAATGCTTCAAATGGAGAGAGAGAGAGAGAGGACTACGTAGGAAAATGAATTGCTGTTGAGAACCTTGGTACTTTCGAGTATATTTATCTACTCATCTTCAGAGGAATCAGAATCCTCTGAAGATGAACAAATGATTTAACTCGAAATTACTAAGGTTCTCAACAGACTTTCATTTTCCTATAGAGTCCGTAAACAATCCATTGATACAGTATGTACGTGCTTCTCGTGAAATAGACTCGTGTATATACATACGTACATACATACTTACATACATACATCCATGCATACATACATACATACATACATACATACATACATACATGCACACACACATATATATATATATATATATATATATATATATATATATATATATATATATATATATATATATATATATATATATATATATATATATATATATATATGCGCACATACGTACATGCATACATACTCCCTTTAACGTGACCTAAAATACTGAATATTGATAAGATCCTCCTCCTCTTTTGACTATAATTGTTTAGCATTTGTAACTTCCTCTTTCGATACATTCTGTGAGAAAAACTCTTTTGCATCTGCTTAAAAAGTTAACTATTTGCAATTCCCTGCTGTCTGCAGCGTTGTGGATGGGGAATTTATTCTGTCATGGTAATTCCCTCCTCGTTTGCATATTCGGTTAAACTCATCCATGCAAAAATGGTCCAAACTACAATAGTTTTTTAACTTTTTTTTTTTTATTATTCTCTTTGGAACGAAGAGGAAAATAATGTTTTTTTAAGTTGTTTATTAAGTATTTTTATTTTTATTTAACATGTTTTTGAGAATTGTTTTATTATTTTTTTAAGTTTTATTAGAGTATTTACTTTGTTGGTTCATATACATATAAATATATTGTCATTTGCATTTTTTGTTTTTTTTTTTCAGATTAATCAAAATGTTTGGGTGTAAGGATATAAGCGGAAGGTGAGTGTAATAAAAAAAAATTGCATTTGGCACTGTATTCATAATGAAAATGATTAATTACATAATTATTACATAATAATTTCATGATTTAAAATATACATGTGACTATGTCATTCAAATATGTATCAATATGTATTTAGCTTCAGCCCGTATTATTCAGTGATTCTTACAGGTGTGAGCCTCTGTATCATTAGTTCAAGTAATTTAAGATTTTCTTTCTTGCATTTTTTTCTTGTTTTGTTGCACGAATAACTTTATAAATATGCATGTAAAACATGTACCCCTTTGTGGGGCTGGAGTTGGGTGTGGGGGAGAATATTTTTTAAATGTTTTATTCATAATTAATAATCTCTCTCTCTCTCTCTCTCTCTCTCTCTCTCTCTCTCTCTCTCTCTCTCTATATATATATTATATATATATATATATATATATATATATATATATATATATATATATATATATATATATATATATATATATATATATATATATATATATATCACCTGGAGCACTTCTTGCACATATTTTTTTAGGATTGTAACACCAGGACTGCCCCCCCCCCCTTCAAAAAAAAATGCCTTCAACGGGCCTGGGCACGAAGAAAACATAAAGTAAGAAATGGGGGGATTGTGACTTGTCAGATGGTGTTGATGTAGGCAGAGAAATAGAACCGTAACTGAAAGAAGACTTTACATCGAAGTGTCCGAAACAGTCCTTATTAGGTCGAAGAGATCCTTCAGTTGTATTTATAAAGTAATTAGTTTAATGTATAAATGTAATAATCAATAACACACATACACACTTGGTGAGTATTGATGGTTAGTATTTTGGGGTGCGCAGACGAATGCAGGTAAAAAAAAAAAGGTCATAGGTAAAAGAGTCACCGAGAAAAAGTCACAGGACAATAAGTAGCAGGGCAAAAAGTATAACCTTACCTAACCTAACATAATCTAACCTTTGATTTATTTCCTAACCAATATTGTGACTTTTTTCCTGTGGCTTTTATGCCTATGAATTTTATTTCTGTGGTTTTATTACCTGCCACGGCGCATGCATACCTTTTTGGCCTGCCAGGCAGCAGGCAGGCAGGTAGACAGGCAGAAAGCTGATTTATGGTGTCGGTGGTGAGCAGGTTGGGTGGGTGTGTATGTTGGATGGCTTTTACTTATTACTTCAGTCTCTCTCTCTCTCTCTCTCTCTCTCTCTCTCTCTCTCTCTCTCTCTCTCTCTCTCTCTCTCTCTCTCTCGCCTCTCTCTCTCTCTCTCTCTTCTTCTTCTCTCTTCTCTCTCTCTCTCTCTCTCTCTCTCTCTCTCTCCTTCTTGTTGTTACCTAACTTTCCAGACCCTGCCTCCCCACCTCTTTTCCAACGTAAAAAAAGTTCATATTCCAATAAAATAGATGATGCATTATTATTATTATTATTTTTTTTTGCATCATAAGAGTTTGTTTTTCTTCTTTTCATGTGCTGATCACGTCTATATAATTGTGTTTTTAGTATTTTTCTTCAAGTGAGTTCATAATAATTCTCTTTAGATTAGAAGTGTAATTAGTTTGTCAACAATTAAACACTAATCCAAACATTTCATAAAATATGAGTTTGCCTTGAAACACGTGTACTTGACTCCAGTATTTGGAACACTAGAAGGTCCATATGATTATAATTAATTCTTGTTGTTGTTGTTGTTGTTGTTGTTGTTGTTGTTGTTCCGGTTTTACGTCACGGACTCCCTTTCCTACCAGGGGCTAGGACGGTTGCCTTCTTGCGAAGGACTTGCTTTGGCCGATGTAATCGTTACCCTGAGTGCATGCCCTTGCTAACAGACCGTGGCGGGGTGTGAACCCGCGACCTGATGCCTCAAAGTCGCGCACGCTACCGCTTGAGACACGGTGACTACAAATGATTATAATTAATTCTAAAGAACTTTATTTCCAATCATCTATCTTTGGAAGCTCAAAATTAATTAAAAGGAATTATTCCAATTTTAGAAAAGTCCTTGTGACATCTGGTATTTTCATATATATATATATATATATATATATATATATATATATATATATATATATATATATATATATATATATATATATATATATATATATATATATATATTGATTATCCTGTTATCCTAGCAATAATAGTAATGCCATATTCTAAGCATACTGTAGCATTTGAAGAACTTGAGCAAGACTGAAAGTTTGTGCATTTGGGCAATGATCAAAAAGTTATTTTTTTTTTTTTTTTGGGGGGGGGGGCTAAATTTCTGATCCCAGGAAAGTACTCACGTATCTTTTGTGTGTGTCTGTGTGTCTGTGTGTGTGAAATAAAAGTGTGTAAAAGAAGCCTTTTCAATTTAAGAAACATAATCGTGTCTCTTCCCATTTTTGTTTTTTATAAACTCTGGAAATCCTCAACATATTTCAAAATTAAGTTTTTGCTTTTAACATGTTTACTTATGAAAAAAATTTCCACAATATCTTCACTTAGGAGTTTAAGGATACCAAATATAATTTTATAATTTTCTTATTGATGCCAACTGCGACATTTGGTGAGATAAAAGTTAGTTTGATGGTGAAAAGAAAATATGGAAAACGAAAAAAAAAAAATGATGAAGGAAAGTGTGGGGCAGCTGACAAGTAAGAACCTCCCAAGGGGAGAATCGAATTGGTGAGAAACCTTACAACGGAAAAAGGGGGGAAGGGGGGATCAAAAGTCCCCAGGGGGTCTATAGAGCGTTAAGGGAAAGAGGGGGTAGGAGGGAGAGAAGGGCGTTAAGGGAGAGGACTGGGGGGAGGGGAGGGGGAATTTACTTAGCTAACGGGATTATTTTAAGTGTTAGTCTCTCTCTCTCTCTCTCTCTCTCTCTCTCTCTCTTCTCTCTCTCTCTCTCTCTCTCTCTCTCTCTCTCTCTCTCTCTCTCTCTCTATCCTTCTTTTATTATCATTATTATTATTATTATTATTATTATTATTATTATTATTATTATTATTATTATTATTATTATTATAATTATTATTATTATTATTATTATCGTTATTATTATATTATTATTATTATTATTATTATTATTATTATTATTATTATTATTATTATTAGTTTGTATAAGTTTTCTATTTTCAGTAGTTCCATATTGTATGGTACTGTATACACATGTTTTTACTCTCTTACCTTATTTTGAGAAAGTATATTTCCCGCTATTATTCTCCCAGTTTTTTTTTAGATTCCAATGTATCCCTTACTTCGGAGCCCATTGGCTTATGTGATTATGTCGAGCTCACACTTAGAAAATCTCAAGTTCAACTCCCCAACGTGGCTCTTATATAGTCTTTCTTCAGCGAAGAAATTTAATTTAATCTAATTTGATTTAATTTAATTTAACTGTATGTATTACCCTCTTACTTATTAGTTCAATTGCATGTCTACTTATAAGTTACTTTTATTTTTAGAAGAATAACCATTGTACAAAAATGGAAATAAATGTTTGTTTGTTTGTTAAGTCAGATGGGAAATCCGAAGGAGGGAGTAGTGGCACCCCTCGATTTGTATCGTGTATCAACTCAGTGGGTTTATTAAGTACGCCATTCGATCTTTAGTTTCCCGTAGGGGACATAATATTCCAGAGTCAGTTTTCAATGAAGTCAGATATGACTGTCCTGAAGCTGTCATGTAAGAAAAGAAAAATAGCTAATGGCACTTTAACACTCTTCATATTGCACTGTTAGGTTGACACTCTTACGATTATTATTATTTTTTTTTTTTTTGAAGACTTCCATAAATATTTAAAAACGTTACTGTTCCAGCTATTAAAATTGACAAAAATCTTTTCGGAAATGCTTTGGTGAAGGAGTGTTTTTTTTTTCCCCTATGACTTCTGATTTGTTAGTTTTTACTGTTGTGTTCGCGTCTCCTCCCACACTCATTCATTTTCCTTCATTCGAACAGCAATGTAGTAGTCAGTCCAGCTATTAAAATCTTCAAATCTTTGGAGATTCTTTGGTGTCAGAGTTCTTTCTTTTACTTCAGTTTCTCTGACTTTTTGCTTTTCAAGTTTCTCTGTCATTTTCTTTCCTTCGAGCAGAAGTAATAGTAGTATTAGTGAGGCGACTCATCAGTAGCCCCTTCCTCCAGAGGACCACAATGCTTCGACAACTGCCTCCAAATTATATCCCTCAGGGGCTGTATAACTTCCAGGACACACGACTCAATTTGAGACGAGGCAGAGAAGAGTCGCCCTTGTGGAAAGGCGAACTAAAGTCCCTTTTTGCCAAATCATTAAGCTGGAATTTAATCTTAATTAAAGCTCCTTATAAGGATGATAACTAAGAGGGCTAAACCCATCCGCAAGCGAATTACCACTTCCAACCTTAGTGGAAATCTCACTTTCTCTTGCCCCCCCCCCCCCTTGCCCCCATTGCATTATAAATCATTGTCCGCTTGGGTGCTCTCTCTCTCTCTCTCTCTCTCTCTCTCTCTCTCTCTCTCTCTCTCTCTCTCTCTCTCTCTCTCTCTCTCTCTCTCCTCTCTCTCTCTCTCTCTCTCTCTCTCTCTCCTGGCAGAAGGAAGAGGGTTGATTTCCCCAGTTCAAAATTTTTTATTTTCTTGTGGAGTTTTTGCTATTTTATTTTTTTAATATTGTCATCTCTTCATAATGTCTCGTTTTTTTTTGGTTACCTGTGATTAATGCTGCAAATTGCTCCTGAGAGTGATTACGGAGTGGTGCAATTTAATCCTGGAAATGAGAGGAAATTGCTCGAAGAACTTGTTTAATGTCAAAAGCTGCAATTTTGACTTGACAAATATTATTTTTTTTTTTTTCCGGTAAGACCTGTCAGTGAGCATTTTTTTCGGGGGGGGGGGGGGGGATTTTTCCTTCTGTTGTATTGTTGTACAAATCTTCGGAGTTGAAATTACTTTTTCAATGTGAAAAACCGCAGTTTTTACTTGACAAATATTATTATTATTATTTTTTTTTTCGGTAAGACCTGTCACTGAGCCATTTGTTTTTCTTGGGAATTTTTTCCTTCTGTTGTACTTTTGCACAAGTCTTCGGGATTGAAATTACTTTTTTCTTTAAGCTATATTTTTTTGTTTGTACACTGGACCACATTTTTTTCCTTGGATATCATTCTGTTAAGATTTGTCTTTTTCTTTGCTTTCATACTTAGCATTTGATATTGATAATGTTCTCAGGTCAAAATAC
>JAXCGZ010003968.1:17500-20000 GCA_037179515.1 Halocaridina rubra
CACACACACACACACACACACATATATATATATATGATATATATATATATATATGTTGTGCTTGAGAAGGGATCCAGCTAGGATCCGAAATATAGCATTGTTTTATAAGTTTTGTTTCACTGATGGGCTTCCTTACTATTTAATGTTGTATGCTAACAGTTTGTACTTATATATATATATATATATATATATATATATATATATATATATATATATATATATATATATATATATATATATATATATATATATATACATATATATATATATATATATATATATATATATATATATATATATATATATATATATATATATATATATATATATATATATATATATATATATATATATGATTCATTTTATTACCCCGACCGGGACTCGAACCTAGGACTTATGATTACTAAGTCAAGGCGCTACCACTAGGTTCGAGTCCCGGTCGGGGTAAAAACTGATTCATGTTTTCACATATGTAATGTGCTTATTTGATAATATATATATATATATATATATATATATATATATATATATATATATATATATATATATATATATATATATATATATATATATATATATATATATATATATATATATATATATATATATATATATATATATATATATATATTCTATGAAAATGGCATCAGAAAGGAATACTAAATTTACAAAAGTCTTGATGAAACACTATGCTTCAAATATCCCTGTTGAAGAGTGCAGAGAGAAGCATCTCCCATCCAGGTAATACGTCTCTTCTCCAGAAATAATACTTCGACATAAGTGTGTGTATTTATGTAAGAGTATTAGGAGCATCAGGTTGGTGTGGCATCGCTGTTTTACCCAAGGATTTCCGTGTGTGTGAGTGTGTGTGTGTCTGTGTGTCTGTGTGTGTGAGTGTGTGTGTGTGTGTGTGTGTGTGTGTGTGTGTGTGTGTGTGTGTGTGTGTGTTGCTTCCTCTCGTGTTTTCGTTTCCAGGAGGGTCATAAAATCATTATCGGCCGGGGTGGTCGTCACTCCTCGCTTGGCGAATGCCGATGCTAGGTCTTCATTGCTTTTTAATGGCTGCACCTTCCTACTTATTCTACCTAGCCCACTACCCTTAACTACTTGCTTACCTACTCTCCTTCCAGCCTATCTACCTACCTGCCTTACCTGCCCTCACTTGTTTACCTACCTACCACTGACACTACCTGCCACATGGCCAGTTCCTTAGGAAAAGAGAGGGATCTCCTATTTTCTTCTTTTTCTTGTGTTATGCTCTTGAACTTCATCTCTTGTTCATGAATGTGTTAATTGTTGTCAATGGTTTCTTGGTATTTTTGCTTGTATTTTTGGTCTTCTTCTGGTTCCCCATTTTTTTTCTTTAACGAGTAACATTCTTTTTTTTTTTTGTAATTATAGTTCTTCTAACGTTAAATACATACGTGTATATTTTTATTATATATAATATTCAATATTCAAATAAATTCTCACTTTTCATCATTTTTTAAGCAATGTATTTCTCATTTCTCTCACTTTCCCACTTCCTCTGTTTCTTTTTTGTGAGTGTCTTTATTATGTCTTTTGCTTTCTCTCTCATTTTTCAACGTTCCCCTTTTGTCCTCATTTTTTTTATTTATATATTTATTTGTGTTTGTTTCCCATATCATTTACATAACTATATATTTTTATATAAATTTTCACGTTTTTATTCATTATTTATTATTTCATTGTTTATTACTGAATCTCATCTACGTTTTTTCTCCTGTTTTACACTTCTTCCTTCTCCATTTTTGTATTTTTTCTCACCATGTATTCTTTGTGTCCATCATTCTTTTATACTTCCCTTCTCTTTCTCTTTTCCTTCACATCTCTGCCTCCTGTTCTTCCTCTTCTTCCAGATAAGAGAGAGAATGTATGGGTCTCCTATTCGAGAATCTTGTTTTGTTGACAAGTTGGAATGTTGCTGCGCGAAGATCGTAACGACGTGATTGTGAATTCCTGTTGTCTTAATTCACATTCCTAGGATGGATGTTACACATATTTTTGGAAGAAAGAGAAAGAATAATGTGTGTGTGTATGTGTGTGTGTGTGTGTGTATGTGTGGGTGTGTGTGTGCGTGTGTGTGCGTGTGCGTGTGGGTGTGGGTGGGTGTGTGTGTGGGTGTGTGTGTGGGTGGGTGAGTGGTGGTTAGTGGGTGGGTGGTTGGCTGAAAGTATGTGTGTGTGTGTGTGTGTGTGTGTGTGTGTGTGTGTGTGTGTGTGATTTATTTCCTTTGGTTTCCAGTCGAAAATAAGGAATGTGTAGATTTTGATGTCTGTGTTTCTGTTCATTTTCGCCTGCGTGTTGATTTTTCAGACAAGATATTTGTGATTTTCTGCAAGTTTTTAAACAAATAAGTTGACTCGAAATAATTTGGTATTGTGAGGTTATCTATATTAGTACGAATAACACCATTTTGTCATTTTTACTTTTTATTTTTTTTCTCAAATTGAAATGGTAAATTGGTCTTTATGGAGGG
>JAXCGZ010003968.1:25000-27500 GCA_037179515.1 Halocaridina rubra
CTCTCTCTCTCTCTCTCTCTCTCTCTCTCTCTCTCTCTCTCTCTCACACACACACACACACATATATATATATATATATATATATATATATATATATATATATATATATATATATATATATATATATAATACAGTCATACATACATACATACATACATACAGACAGACATACATACACTGCTCCGTACAACCATCAATTTTTGATATGCAGTGTTATGTGTTAATTGACAAAATGGGGAAGCAGCTATTGGTAGAGAGAATTAAATGTTAGGAAATATGAAATAAAAGTAATTTGATATCTCAGTCTACTGAAATAGACCCAATATTCTAAATCATTCACATACGGTTACAAACACATATATTTATTTGTGTATAATTAAAACATAAAGGTTGAAAAAACTTGAAAGTATTCTTATAATAATTTGAAAGTGACCCATTTGACGTGTTTTAGGGGAGAGTTTGTAAAGTTTTAATATTATGAGGTAGTATACCATATGTGCGTGTGTCTGTGTGTGTGATTACCTAATTGTATGTGTGTGTCTGTGTGTGTGTGTGCGTGTGTGTGTCTGCCTGTCTGTGTGTGTATGTGTGTGTGTGTGTGTGTGTGTGAGAGAGAGAGAGAGAGAGAGAGAGGAGAGAGAGAGAGAGAGAGAGAGAGAGAGGGTTGTGTTTATTTATTCCAAGAAAAATGGGAAACCTTAAAACGATTATACTGTTCTCTAAAGGGGGGTTTACACAATCAAACGGTTCTTCAAACCCTGTTCGACAGACAAGTGTTTGAAGTGATGTTCGAACGTGTGAAAAGGGTATTTGGTTGTCGAACACGTTCGACAAACGTGTTCGACAACCAAATACACGACGAACCGTTTGACCATATAAACCGCCCTTAAAGAAAATGAAAGACCGTTTTCTTGGCAAGTACTTTCGGTTTCAAATAATCATTCTCAGCAGACTTAGAGAATTACTTGCATCATCAAAATTACTTGCCATTATACGAATGGAAATAAATGTTTGCTTTGCTTGCTTGTTTGTTTGCTAACTTATTTTTGTTTAGTTTTTCTTCATATATATATATATATATATATATATATATATATATATATATATATATATATATATATATATATATATATATATATATATATATATATATATATATATAAAATATATAATATATATATATATATATATATATATATATATATATATATATATATATATATATATATATATATATATATATAAAGGGTCAGTTACCTCTTGTGTATAGAATTTTTGAAAATCCCTCACCAATAACGGTCACAAAGTCACGTTATGTGGGACATGTTAAGCCCTCCCCCCCAACTACAAATCAATTCCTTTCCCCAAATCCCGCAACTACCACTCTTTTTTTTTCTTTTTCTCTTTCTCTGTAACAATATCATGTCTCTCGGGGCGGCGGTATAAGAGGGGACAGGATAGGGGGTGGTGTTTGGGACGGTAGGGACCTTTGAAGACGTAGTGCGAACGTGCCCTTTCATTCATGAATTCAGCTGGTAGAGTCGTTGAAGGGATTACGCTTTACTTCCAGCCCTTCCCTTTCCTTTCGTTTATTCTTCTTCTTCTTCTCTTTCCTCTATACATGGTTTGTACCTCCCACAGGACTCATCCCCCTTGCCTTCATACCGGTCCTTCATTTTTCTCTTTTACCATCCTGAAATTCTGCTGGAGAAGGAGTTTTTTCCGCCGTCAGGGGGTTCTCCAGCGAGAGCTGTGCAGCTGTCTGCAGGAGCTCCCGTCGTGAGTCAGACTTGGAGTCTGGTGTGACGTCAGGATGAGATGAGACATCAAAGTTTGGAGATGGCATTCGATGGATTTCTCTTCTCCGTCTGGAGGTGCCGGATACGCCACCAACCTCACCCTAAGACTAAGGGGGAGAGATGAAGGAGGGGAGGTTTTGGGGGAGGAGGCAAGAGTAATAAAATTTATGACTACGATTCACGTCCCACATTTGGTTCAAATTTACGAGTGCCCATTACCAGGCGCTACAGAAGAGAAGAGAGAAAGAGAAGGGGCTTCTCTCTCTCTTACTCCCTGGTCTCCGTTGGCCACGGATCCTCTCTCACTCCAGTTCCGATTTTCAGTGTGGAAGGATGCTGCTGATCTGGCAGCAACAGTAGAGTGTTGCGAACGTGTTTCCTGAGAAAAGGAGTTCTAGGCTGGCGAAGGAAAATTCAGGTTGTCTTGGCCTTTGCAGAGGACCTCGAGCCATCAAACTCCGCTCTCTGCCTGTGGATGGCGGAGAGGAGCGGGGCTGGTGGAGAGAGAGAGAGAGAGAGAGCCTGAGCCTGAGCGTGCAGAGACGATCAATGGTTGTGTGTTGGGGAAGAGAGAGAGGGTTACATCATCCTCCGGCTCCCCCCAGTCCGTCATGAGTCTTTCCCCTAAGACCACCTCCGGTGCCTTCCACCACAAGGCCACCCTCCGCTATGCCGATGCCGTTCGCCTGCTTCACCTAACG
>JAXCGZ010003968.1:32500-35000 GCA_037179515.1 Halocaridina rubra
GTGCTAATTGGCGATATACACTGCACTATATTCAACATTATTTTTTTTATCTGATCTCAAACACGTTTCGAATATAAATACCAACCGCATAGTTCTCTCCGTGTCTTAGGAATGTAGTAGTAGACTGTAGGAAAAGAAGAAGAAAAAGAAAGAAAGATGGCATTGATGTAAAAGAATATTATTATTATTATTATTATTATCTTTTTGCGACTGTTAGCTTGAAGTGTATAGCATTACAAATGCATACATTCATACAGACGCATTTATTTCGATGTTGCATGCCCGAGTTACTCTAACCTGGATATTGAATGTGTGTGTGTGTGTGTGTGTGTGTGTGTGTGAGAGAGAGAGAGAGAGAGAGAGAGAGAGAGAGAGAGAGAGAGAGAGAGAGAGAGAGAGAGAGAGAGAGAGAGAGAGCTTGCATAGGGTTCAAGACCCCATGTATTCTCTAATTATATTTTGTGAGAATGCAAAGATAATTTAAGCACTAGATAAAAAAGTATATGAAAGCTTAATGAGAATAGAAAATATAATAATTAAGTTTTTTCTACTGTGTATCAATCTTTTATTTATTCCTTGTCCTTAAGCTTCTACTTTTCCTCGTCTTAATATTCGAGGACAATTTTCTTGCCTGTCCCGATGTCACTCGTAAAAAAACAAAGTATAGATGCAGACTTGAAAATATTAGAACCCAAGAGACAGCCGGAGTAAGAGAAAATTAAAAGGAAAACGTAATAAGTTAAAAGATATAAACGCAGAACAGAGAACTTTTTTCCTTTCGGGAATCAACTTTAAACTTGAAATAAAAAAGTATAAAAAGTTTATGAAACGCGGCTAAGACTATCATCACTTTTGTGTCACCTCGGAAAGTTAAAATCAAAACTACCCAGGAACGCTAGATAGATAACCATTATTTATCACTTGAAACTGAACTTTTCCAGAAAAAATACTAGAGTATCTCTCTCTCTCTCTCTCTCTCTCTCTCTCTCTCTCTCTCATCTCTCTCTCTCTCTCTCTCTCTCTCTCTCTCTCTCTCTCTCTCTCACTAAACTTTTGCAGAAAAATACTCGAGTATCTCTCTCTCTCTCTCTCTCTCTCTCTCTCTCTCTCTCTCTCTCTCTCCCACTAAACTTTTTGCAGAAAAAATACTCGAGTCTCTCTCTCTCTCTCTCTCTCTCCTCTCTCTCTCTCTCTCTCTCTCTCTCTCTCTCTCTCTCTCTCTCTCTCTCTCTCTCTCACTAAACTTTTGCAGAAAAGTACTAGAGTATCTCTCTCTCTCTCTCTCTCTCTCTCTCTCTCTCTCTCTCTCTCTCTCTCTCTCTCTCTCTCTCTCTCTCTCTCTCTCTCTCTCTCTCTCTCTCACCCCAGCTGCACTCAGATTCATCCTCTAGAGGGCAGCACCAGTAACAGCTGACTAACGTTCAACTTGAACTTGACCTCCGGTCTCGAAAAGGCGAGCGCTGATCGCTGTGTTGTGCTTACTTGGCAAATTATCCGTCTTATGAGCGAATTAGGAGATAAAATGGATCTAATGGTTTATACAACATACTTCTCTTTGATGAAAGAATACGGGTTGAGGGAGTTTACTTAAAGTATATAGCATTTTTCTGATGAACGCAGTTTAACCATAATATGAGTTTGGAATATTGACCTCTGAACTTTTGATTTTTTATATGTGAAGGTGTCTATATAATTTAATTTCCTTTATTAAAGTGATATATGATTATTTATTGCATAGGATTGTCTTATTTTTATTTTCAATTAATATTACAATTTCCTCCTCTTAAATTCTGTTTTCCTCTTATTAATTTTGTGTACTCATTAGTTTACATGTAAATTGTCTTTGTAAGTTTTTGTAAACTAAAACCTATTAAAAAAATGGACATTAAATTTTTATTTTTTTATTTGATCTTATTGCTTAAGCGGTACATTTTTTTTTCCAGAAGCTGATCTTGATATCTGATTTTGTAATACTAGATATACTTTTATGTTTTATTTTTTCTTATATTTATCTGATTTTGCATTACTAAGTATACTTTTATATGTTTTAGTCTTTTCTTATAGTTTATATGTTTTAGTCTTTTTTTATATTTATCAGTCACTGCTCACCTACAATTTTTTTTTTTATTTGTGTAGATGCCTCCTTCATGCCTTAATCTTCACTTCTTGAATATTATATAATTGTAGTTTTCAATGATAAATTTCCCCTCTTTAAGTCCATAAATTTCCTTTACTCTTTTCATTGTGATACGAAATATTTTATCCTTATTTGTAAAAGTTCTTTTTATTTTAGCCACTTAGTTACATCAAAAAAAAAAAAAATAATAATCCTAGTCCTTGGTAGAAAAGGGAGTCCGTGACGTAAAAGCTCTTTTTATATTAGCAACTTGGTTACACCCCCCCCAAAAAAAAAAATCCTAGCCATTAGTAAAACCGGAAAAAAAAACTCCTTCATGAGAACTAATCTTGTTGTGATGCAGCTAAGAAGCAACCATAAATA